>APFE031596960.1:0-63201 GCA_000404065.3 Pinus taeda | reverse complement strand
CACATTGAAAACGATGTCTCCTTCCCATGGAGACTCAAGACTATGTGGTCTCGAACTCCCTCCAGAAGGATTCTCCTTACTCTAGCCACACATTTCTTCCATTCCGCCAATTCTGTAGCATTAGTTGTTGCTGGCTTGGGGACTTCTTGATCAATGAAGTCCTTCAAACCATTGTCCTCTAATATTGCTTCCATGCGATCCTTCTAGGCTATATAATTTGAGCTGCCATCAACAGCATACTTGAGTCTTAAACCGTTGAATGCCATTGGTGAAATTTGAGATGTGATAAGAATTCGAATTCTATAATTATAAACTTCAAACTTTAAACTTCTCCCTTCTTTGTATACTGTTCTCTCCCTTGATCTGCGTTGCTCTATTCCATGTGGAAATTTGGCATTGTCAGCTGTTCATGCTGTACTGGTACTTTCAACACTAGTACTTGAAATGCTCTTTATAACATTTCTATTTTTAGCATTTATTGTTGCTATTTTCAACAAAGAGGACATGGGAGAAGACTAAATGTTATTTGGCAAGAGGGAAGAAATACAAAGGTTCACTTATCTATTCATTTTGATGCTAATTTTATTAAGTTTAATGAATTTGTGCAAACATGGCACTTGTATTTGAGTAGACAAAAAGCCTTACAACAACCATTTGTCCTAGAAAATGCCCCATTACAATCACATCCTAGTATAATAGACAATATATAATAGAAACCTCAATTATTCTTGATGGATGGGAGTATAGCCTTGTTAAACCTCCATTTGGAATAGTTAATTGGCAAATAAGTCCAAGAACCCACTTATGTCACTTGTTACTATTCCCATGGTTACTTTAGCTACTTTTTTTTGCCAAACTTTCTCTTAATTTTGAGAAAGAACCTCTACTTGAAACCCCATTACCATGAAAGTCAAATGGAAGATTCTTGTCAAGGAACTCCCAAACATAGAGTCATCCCCATCAACTTTAGTTCATTCAAGGTCACACACAAGAAATAGGGGATGATGGAAAAGATGGAGATTTATTTTATGGATACGCACCCAAAGTTGTTTTAATGAGATAATTTTACCTCTAAATAGTACCTACAATTTTGAAACACTTTAAGATTTTAAAGTTTTGGATGATAGTGGTGATATGCTATTTAATTTTGGAAAAACTTAAAATATCACATCTTTCAAATTTTGATATGAAAGGGGATACAAGTCAAATGTTTATCTTGAATATGGCCTTATGTTTTATGAAGTATCTTTATGCCATTTCATGTTAATCATGTTTTTAAATGGGGAGTCAAAAGGAATATATTATTTGAGTTTAGTGGGAGCCCACCTACTTTTAATTAAATTTCTAGAATAATTTGATGACCTTTTATGTGTTAGTGATATTCTCCATTGTTATTTCAAGAATAGAAAATACATTAATAATTATTTACAAATATAGTTTAATTGAATATTTGTTTCATACAAGTATAAAAGAAATAAAAAGTTATGATTGGGAGGAGAGATGGATTGATGGAAGGTACTCCAACACTGCGAGAGTTCATTTGAAATGACTATTTACTCTCCATTCTTAGTATTCTTTGAACTAAATTGTCTTATTGATAGTAGGGTTATCTTTAGAAGTTAATAGGAAGGATAAAGCAACACTAATTTATGGTCTCCTTTAAGGTTGTTTATTTTCCTATATTAGTTTACACTTATTAGAAGTTGTAATTTCTATTTAGTGCTAATTAGTGCATCTCTTGCAAAAATTTAACTTTATGTTCAACATTACTTGAATTGGTTCAAAAAATATTGTAATGCCCCTTTTCTTTTTTGTGGCACTTAGTTACCTCTGTATGAGTCAATTTTACATCTAAAGTTTCCATGAACATTCTTAGTCAAAGTCGCTACAAAGATTTGTAAATATGGTTAGTCAAATATTTTGATTGGTCACTTAATAAAATCATTGTTGATTTCTTTATTTGGTTAATTTACTTGAAATATATTGAAAATTTTGTATTATAGATTTAGTTTTCATTACTATTTTTAAATTATTTGACATTGTTTATAGATTCTATTTATAATTTTCCCATACAAGTGTTTTTTTCTCTTATTTATTCTGAGTAGCTATAAAATAAATAAAATATCATATATCTAAAAATGTGTTTCCAATTTTCAAGACTTAAACATCTAGAAATCTCAGTGAGCCTAACTCGGGCTTAAAACATAAGATATAATCTCGCTTATCTCACTTGGCATTATAAGATTCAAAATATTTCGTGTAAACCTCAACATCCTTTTGGTGACTATATTGAGGACAAAGTCTCTAGTTTATTCTCAAAATTATTTCAGTCTAATGAATTTCCAATTCCTCAACAACCTAATATTAAGATTCAATATTCTGATAAAAATTGTGTTACTTGAGGTTTGTTTGATTATATTTTACAAAATTATTGTTTTACATGAACATTTCAATTATTCTTGGGATGTAATTGCTTGAGATCTAGAAATCTAAGAATGAAGAGAATCCCTTGAAAGATAAGCTAATAATTGTTAAGCTCATCCTTATGTTGTCATCTCACCATTCAATCTTGTGTCTCATGAAGAATGAGAGGTAAATCACCCAAATTTGATCTATTAATTGAAATTGGGAAACAACGGAAAATTTTAAAAGATTTAGAAAGGAAATTTGGTCAATCATATTCAAATTCCAAAACTGAAGTTATAGGTTTGTTTATGACTTTTACTCCTAAAAAGAACACAATGACTTCTTATGATGGTTCAAGTACAACTCTACGTCTCAGGCTTCTACTTATCCATTGATTGGAGCATGTAGAGTCATTTTAATACTTTTCAATCTACTATAAATCTTGCAAAAGTTATCAAGTAGTGCATATTATTTCAATTTGAAGAATATGTGGTTGCCACTCCATGGAATGTGTCTTCTCCTTTAAATTTAAATGTAACAACCACTCATCTTCCAAAGTTTAAATATCATTTGCAATATTTTCAATTAATGGAAATGTTACTCCTAATGAGCATTTTATTGCCTTTTCAAATGCATGTCATGATATAGGAGGAAATGATAATGATAATTGTATGAGACTATTTGTTAATTCTTTGAAATGAAAAGTAGTTGTAGATTTCTTTGAACTGCATCTTTATGCTTTTTTCTACTTGGTTGGATTATATTACTCGTTTAAATCCATTTATGGATGGCCACAAAGTCTAGAAGATTTGTTTAGAAAATAGAATAATCCAATTTAAAATAAAGATGAAACAATCAAGGCTTTTAATTTACATTTTAGCAAATTATACAATCAAATCCCCAAGGCTATGGGACCTCACAAGCAAGCTACTCTAATGCATTAATACAATGCATTGCCTCCTTTTTATCGTCAATGACTAGAAGAAACAATTACTAATAGTTTGGTATCATCCTTACAAACTTGTTTGGAATACGAGGAAAACCTTATAAGGAAAGGTCCTCTCATTGAAGACCCAAATAAATAAACTAATATGTCAAATTTTTTGTAACTTGCTTAAGATATGAGTAACATGATGATTTCTTTTGGGAAAAAGGTTATTGTTCAATCAACTATATAAACTTCTTCTCGAGCTAATTTGTGGAATCAATCTCAAGTTTTTTCAGCCCAAAACAATTATTTCATGAACATGGTGTAATTGAGGTGAAGAGAATCATAATGACAATAATTATGAAATAAGTAAAAAAAAATCTACGAAAGGATTTCTAGAAAAATAATAAACAAATAAATAAAATTCGCCACTTTGGATTGGCCTTCAAAAGATGATGTATTGCTAGTGGATATAATAAATAGTTTTTATTGGAATAAGAACAAGAGCAGTCTTCAAAAGACTACTTTTGCTCAAAATTCATCTTTTCGACAATCCAATTCTCAGAATAATTCAAATAATCAATTAGTCAAAGTTACTTTTCAACTTAATGTAAATCCTTCTTCTTCTTCTATTTTGATTTCAAAAATATAATATTTTGAAACAAATGGCCAACATTAAAGCAAATCCTATACTATTGGACATAGAAATTGTTCCATAACGATAAGACCATCTCAAAAGTTTTTAAAGGTAAAGCTTCTACCGTTGCTAGTTTGATTAAAGATAAAGATGAAGAAAGATTATGTGAGATCAAAATTTTAGCTATATATAATCCTAGGAATTCTACTAAGAATCCTCCATCTTATGTTTCTATGAAATCGTGGACAAAATTATACATTGTTGTCTAGTATATGGTGGATCTAGTCGAAATGTTATGTCCAAAATTATTATGGAAGAGTTAGGTCTTTCATGTTCCAATGATATTCCTAAGAACATGTTTTGAACCCAAAATAATTATTTCACAGGCATGATGTGATTTATGTGAAGAGAATCATGACAAGAATAATTCTAAAATAGACAAAACTCTCCCAACAATATTTTTGAAAAAAAGGTATCTCTATTGTTGCCACTTTAGATTATGTTTTAGAAGATAATGTAATGTTAGTGGACATAATAAATAATTTGTATTAGAATAAGAACAAGGGTGGTCCTCAAAATATTATTTTTTCTCAACATTCTTCTCCTCGGCAATGTGATTCTCAAAATGGTTCAAATAATCAATTAGTTAAGTTTAATTCACACAACCCCATGTAAATCGTTCTTCTTCTTCTTCATCATCCTTTCCAAAATACAATATTTTGAATGAACGATTAACACTAAAGAAAATGCTACATTATTGAAGATGACAACTATTCCAAAACAACAAGAACATCTCAAAAGTTTTATAGAATGTAAGGCTTCTACCATTGCCAGTTTGATAGAAGATAAAGATGAAGAAAAATTATGTGAGAACAAGATTTTAGCTAAATATAACCCTAGGAATTTGATTAGCAATCCTCCATTTTACGTTTCTACGAAGAACATGGACAAAATTGCACATTCTTTTCTAGTCAATGGCAGATTTGGTCCAAATGTTATGTTTAGAATTACTATGGAGGAGTTAGTCCTTCCATGCAACAATGAGAATCCTAAGAACATGTTAGCTTATAACAATCAACAACAAACTGCCATTTGTGAAATTAAAGATGTAAATTTGGTGCTATGTGCTCATCCTGAAATACAAATTACGTGTAATATATAAGTGATTGATATGCCAAGTAGTTATTCAATTATATTGGGAAGTGAGTGGAAAACTTTGACTAGTGGGTATATGTCAATGGATGGGATTCTTGTGTCTCTTCTTAAAGCTAGTAATAATATTATTGTGTCTCATGAAGGATGTATCTCACCTTATATTGGTGGAATTGTTCCACAATTGCATGTCAAATTTATTGAAGAAAATGTTTGTGTTTATTCTATGTATTTAGAAGAAGAGGATTTTGCTACACCATCTATAAATCCTGGTGATCATATTTGGCATATGCATTTTGATGGTGCATGCTCAAGTGAAGGAAATGGAGTTACCATTGCGTTATACTCTCCTTTAAGTAAAATTTATAATTTTTTATAAACTCTAATTTTTTTGTATAAATAATGTAGAAAAATCTGAAGCCTTGATGCTTAGAATTGAAAATGATTTTGACTTAGGTTGCCATCATCTCAAGGTTTTTAGTGATTCATAGCTAGTTATAAACTGGATTAAGTAAATATGTAAACCATCAAATAATATCTTTAACTGATATACATAGATAGTATGGCAGTCATTTTCAAATTGATCATCTTTCCATATTACATGCATTTGCAGTGACTTAAATACAATGGCTGATAGATTATCTATTTATGCAACTAATTCTAAGACAATTACTTACTGAAAGACCCTAGTGAACTTTCAAATCTATCTATCATTCACATTTTTCAGATAACATTGTAGCATGGTAATTATTCTCTGATGATGAAAGCATTTCCACTTTTTTTGCAAAAAGAGCCTCTTAACAAAAGCGAAATTATTTTTAAATGATAAAAAAAATTCCATAAGGGTTAACACCTTTACAAAGCTCTTTTTCCAAGTGATCTTAGTAGTCATAAGAAACTTTCAAGGGATTTTTCAATAAGAAATATAGTCAAAACCATCCATGTGAAAGTTAGAACTCGAGAAGACTCAAAGATTTGAAAATTGGAGCCCAATTTTCAAAAAAAGAAAAGCAAAAAATCATAGAGTTGTTTCATGGGTTTGAAGATTTATTTGCACAGTCCTATGAATATTTGCATGGTTTTAATTTGAATATAATTCAGGGTGAAATTCCTATTAGAGAGAATAGTCTTGTTTCGATTAGGAAAAAGAATAGTGATATGAGATTATGTGTAGACTTCTAAGTGTTGAATAAGTTAAGTGTCAAGGATCACTTTCCACTTCCAGATATGGACTTAATTTTACAACAACCTTCAAGATCAAATATAAATTCATAGATTTGTTTCATGAGTTTCAAGACATATTTAATATGAATATAATTCAAGGTTCAATTCCTTTTAGAGAGAATAGAAAGCCAATACAATAGAGACAAAGACGAGTAAATCCTCCACTAAAATATGCTATTAGAAAGTATTGGATAAAATATTAGCAGCTCATATAATTTTCCCTATAAAATATTTTGAATGGGTTGCAAACCTTGTTTCGATTATGAAAAATAATGGTTCTATGATATTATATGTAGACTTCCAAATGTTGAATAAGGCAAGTGTCAAGTATAACTTTCCATTTCCAAATATGAAGTTTATTTTATAACAAGTTGCAATATCACAAATGATGTCACTATGATCCAGATTGAATCATTATATTGTTTATCATCCATTTTGATGCTTTTAGAGTGGAAAAAATGGAGGAATCAACTTACAGGACCATCTTTACCAATGGGGACCTAGCGTGGCAGATTGGGGTCTAAAACCTTCCGGGAGCATTTTGAGGCATCAAATGATGTTTTTCGGCGGGTAAAACTTTCCTGCTTAAGCCCCACACGCAATTATCCTATTCTACACACAAGACATTTATGATGACCCAAGGACCACCTCAATCAAAGTCTTTATGCAAAACTTATGCCACTTGAATGTTGAATTTCTTATTTTGGCCACCAAATTGAAGAGGATGCCACGTCAGCCCCCATTATTCATGGAAAATGGGCTAGACACTTCATTACGATGAATACGACTCTACAAGGTTCCATATTGTAACTATATTTAAGAGTTGAGGGAGTAAACCTAACCATTAGTAGGTTATCGGTTGTGTTATAACCAGGCAATAAGGGGCTCCATTATTTTCAAGTGCATTTTGCTCCATAAATGAGTAGAGTAGCCGAGAGGGATAAGGAGAAATCACAAAAAATAATTTGTGCACTATAGTAGCCCATGGGCCACATGCCTTACTTCATTATACTCACAATTATTTTCTACTCAGAGAAAGAGAGAAGAGTGGCCTCACCTTCGAGTTGGGTTTTCTCTCGAAAGGGTTTCCTAGGATATATCTTGTGCCAAATGTGGTTTTTGAGTTTTTGTTTCACTGTTCTCTATTTTTTTTGCATAAATTTTAATTTGCAGGCATACACAATAAACATTAATATAGAGATCCAAAAATCTAAAGAAAAATAAATCCTCATAATGTAGATTTTTGAATTTTTAAGTATAGTTTTATCGGATTTGTTGTGACGAACTGTCTAGTGGAATATTCGTAGAAGCTTATGAATCATATTGGTATCAGAGCAGGTTTATTTGTGTATATTATAGAGATTTGTAGGAAATCTAGATAGGATAATCTAGAAGTCGTAAACTCTAGTCGGCCAATGAATCTGTGAATAACCATCTTGATCCTACAGAGAAGAGGTGTTTGTGGTTGGAAGTAGAATTTGCAAATATAAGTCGTAATGTGAATCTCCCCATGAAAACCCTAAGCAATAAGCTTGGGTTATTCAGAAAAGATGGGTGGTTATGACACAAAGGATAAATTTGAGGGGAGATTAATACATCGGGAAAAAACAAAGAATGAGCCAAAGAAAGGACTCAAAAGAGATCAACCCAATTCAAGTGTTATACATCATTCACAGTCCTTGTTAAAGATGGAAGTGAAGGTTGATATCAAGTCATACCAAGGTGATATTGAGGCTCTAAATATAAATCAGTGGTTGCAACAATTAGAAGTTTATTTTAGTGTTCATCATATAGAGGAAGAATTGAAGATTTCACTTGCATGATTGAAATTAGAGGGCCATGCCCTGACTTACTGGGAGAGCCACATGGAGACATTGAGGTTGGAGGGAGATCCTTGAGTGACTAACTGTTGGAAATTAAAACCCTCATAAAGTCACAATTTTACCCTATCATGTATGTAAAGGAAAAGTGGATCTGATGGAACTACTTTAGGCATAAGCAAGGGCAGTGTGTATAAGAGTACACCATAGAGTTTGAAAAGATGGCCATAATGTCGGGTATCTTCCTAAAGAACCTGGATGTACTCGTCAAGTATCTCGGTGGTCTACATAGCCATTTGTAAAAGCAAGTGATGTTTTTAAGCCTAGATTAGTAGATGAGACTTGTTTACAGGCACAATACCTGGGGAACATAGGCCAGAAGAAAATGAAATCAAGTGGATCGAAGGAGTAAGAGAACTAGGACACTTCTAAGGAGGGCAAGAAGAATTGGAAATGGGGAAAATATAAAAATATAATAGCCACAACACACTACCACAAGGATCACAACAACCACTACAATGACTGTAATATTAACGATCATACCAAGAATAAATGTTGGAAGTTTCATCCAAAGTTTAACCCAAAGAACAAAAGAAAAGATAATTAGAAGAAGAATCTCATGGCCATTGATTCAAGCAACCATGATGAAAGCTAATCGAATGTGGATGAGAATATTGTTTGCCTAGTGCAAAGGGAGGTGAATCGTAGTATCCTTCAACAAAAAAAAGAGAAAGAAACGGCCAAACCCTTCCACATAAAGATACTAGTAACGAAGACAAATATTGATGCCTTGTTTGACCCTAGATTGTAGACTAATCTCACTGCATCAGAGCTGGTCAAAAAATTATGATTGGAAGTTTATGATCATCCAAGCTCATATCCATTGGGATGGGTAAATAAGGAAGAAAGGTTAAAGGTAACAAAACAATGCAAAATTAGATTTGTTACCAGTGTTAATTTTATTGATGAAGTAAAACTAGATGTAGTCCCCCTTGATCCATGTGGAGTGGTGTTTGAAAGTCCCTATATGCACATGTGAGATGCAATATTCATGTGGAGATCCAACCAATATCAGCTCATCAAGGATGGAAAATATTTCACCATCAACGTGCACAAAAGCAAGTTAAAAATTTCATTGTTAAGTGGCAACCAACCCAAGAAACTGATCAATTATAGCAAGAAGTTTGTTTTATTCTTCTTAAGAGAGAATCAATGTATAGAAGAGTTAGTGAGAGTAAAGTCATCCCTAGAGCAGTGTACTAAGAAACATAAACAAGAACTAGAAAAGTTTCTACAGGCATACAAGGATATTTTCCGAGAGCCTAAAGGATTACCACCCAAGAGGGAAGCAGATCATGAGATCTAGCTATTTCCAGACACCCAATGTTTATTTTCCGAGAGCCTAAAGGATTACCACCCAAGAGGGAAGCAGATCATGAGATCTAGCTATTTCCAGACACCCCATTGCTAAACATTGGGTTGTACATAAATTTTGTTATCGAAGCAAGTGAGGTGAAAGAATGGTTGCAGCAGTTACTAGAATAGTGTGTCATTCGATCGAGTACAACACCATGTGGGTCACCCATCATCATTGTGTCAAAGAAGGATGGGACTTCATGGATGTGTATAGAATACAGGGAATTGATCAAAATTACGGTCGAGAATATGTACCCCTTGCCCATAATAGATGATCTGTTGGATAAGTTGTAGCAAGCAAAATACTTCACCAAGTTGGATATAAATTATAGATATCAACATGTTCGAGTTGAGAAGAAGATACCTGGAAGACCACCTTCAAAATTAGGAAAGGTTTGTATGAGTGGTTAGTCATGCCATTTTTCCTATCCAATGCACCAACTACATTTATGAGGTTAATGATGATATATTATGCCCTTTTTTAGATTCATTTGTTATTGTATATTTAGATGATATAATGGTATACAATGCTACTTGTGGGAGTAGCACACCTCACATTTGACATAGATGTTGGAGATACTAAAGAATCACTAGTTGCTAGAAAATCTCAAGAAGCGTGAGTTTGCATAGTAGTATTTGGTGTATCTGGGGTATGTGATAGGTGGAGGAGAGCTGAAAATAAGTCCTACCAAGATGGAGGCTATCATGAAATGGTCGGTTCCTACTAATGTTTTTGGGGTTAGGAGTCCCATTGGGGCAGCACAATAGTCGAGGAAATTGATAGCCTCATTTTCAGTGGTAGCAACACTATTCCACGCCATAATAGCAAGTGGTTAGAGTTTATAGTTAGGAAAGGGTCAGCAAAGGGCCTTTGAGGAGCAGAAGAAGAAGAATAGTCAAGCCCCAATTCTAGCATTACCAAACTTGCAACAGTCATTCGAAGTATAAACAAATGCAAGGGGGTATGCTATGGGATCGATCTTAATGTAGGTAGGAAGGCTTGTATACCATTTTGAAGTATTTCATGGGGTAGTTCTTAACTACCCTACTTACAACAAGGAGTTATATTCCCCAATGCAAGTTGTGAATAAGTGGAAGCACTATCTGATAGGAAAGAAGATGGTAATCCATACATATCACCAACCACTACAGTACCTACAAGCCCATAGTAAGCTACAACAAACCATGCATTACAAGTGGATGGGGTTTCTTTAGCAATTTCATTTAGTGATCAAGTACAAGAAGGGTAGCACAAACAATTCGGCTGAAATTCTTTCAAGGTCACCCACATAAAAGATCATATCTTTGGGAAATTTGATGCAAATGGAGCCATTCAAACATGATGCATACATAGAGGCATATTCAAAGGATGAGGGTTTCAAGGAGGTGTTTCAACAGTTGCAGATCCATGTTCATGTGCATGATGGTGGCTGCACTGTTGACTACCATCTCCAGGATGGGTTACTCTATAAGCTTGATAAGTTATGTGTTCCTTAAGGTAAGCAATTGTAGTTGATGAGAGAGTTTCACACCTCCAAGGTTGCAGGGAATTTTGGTGTAAGGATGATAATGGCCAACTTGCAAAGATATGTGTATTGGCCCAAGATGCAAGAACATGTAGCTAGGTTCATAAGAGGATGCATGTTTTGTTGTACCAACAAGCATAATAACAAGAAATAGGGTCGATATCATCCCTTAGTTGTACCCACTCATCCCTTGGAAAGTATTTCCATTGACTTTGTGGGATGTTTACCAACAACAAGGAAGGGACGTGACTATCTGTTCGTGGTAGTTGTTGGGTTGTGTTATATTCTTTCCATGACTAGCCCATGTAGTTAGTCGGGGGGTTAGAAGGGGGGCGGATCCCCCTCTTTGTTGCACCGATTGTGTAGCGGGGGTCACAAGGGGGTTTGAGGGGCGCGGGTAACCCCACTCTATGGGGTCAACGCCCTAGAAAATTTTGGTTTTGGACCCTATGGTAGGTTGGGCAGACCTACCTATGGTTTTGTGCATGATTTTCGCACATGGTTTTGGACACGATGGTTTTCAGCCCATGGTTTTGGACGCGATGGTTTTCGGTCCATGGTTTTTGACGCAATGGTTTTCGTTCCATGGTATTGGATGCTTCAGCATGTATAAATATGTATTGTAACATTGAAAGGAATAAAAATGAAAAAAATCAAGCTGGTAGTCCCGGTTTTGGGATCCAGGGGAAAATCTCTGTGTATATGTGTTTTATGTGTTATTCTCTCGCATTGTTTATTTTCTGTGTTTTAGAATTCGTATGTAAGTAATTTCTGCACGGGGTTAAAACCAACATTTGGTATCAGAGTTGTTTTGGCTTCAAGGGGACGCCTTTGTTGCTAAGGGGTTTCGTTCAGGCTTGTGGTAGACCCTGTTCAGTGGGAGATCTGCAGGATCGATTCTCGTGGTGAAAGAAGATGGCGAGCAGTGGAAAGATAGAGATCGAGAAATTTAATGGTCAGGTTTTTGAGTTGTGTAAACTCAAGATGGAGGATCTCTTGGTGGATAAAGATCAGTGGATCGCAGTAGATCCAGTTACTAAACCAACGAGAGTATCTGATGAAGAATGGAAGAAGTTGGATCGGAAGGCAAAGAGCACAATACGATTGTGTGTCTCAGATTCAATATTGCTGAATGTATCAGGGGAAGCTACGGTGAAGGCTTTGTGGGACAAGTTAGGGACTTTGTACCAATCTAAGTCTCTAGTGAATAAACTATTCCTAAAAAAAAAGCTCTATAACTTAAGGATGAAAGATGGAGACTTGGTGATAGAGCATCTGAATGCATTTAATACTATGGTAAGTCAATTATCGTCTGTTGATATCAAAATTTCAAATGAAGATAAGTGCACTAGTTTGTTGTGTTCTCTACTAGATTCGTGGGATATTCTAGTTATTGCAATAGGTAGCAATGCAACTGCCTTGTAGTTTGATGAAATAGTCTCAGCCTTGCTGACAGAGGAGATGAGACAAAAAAATATGGAGAGCCAGAATGGTGATGCCTTGTCTGTACGAGGACGGTCTTAGAACAGAAACAAAAATAAGTAATCGAGTGGGAGATCTAAATCTAGAGGGAGATCTAAATCTCCAGGAAAACCTGTAAAGGTGGTGTGCTGGAAATGCGGAAAGGAAGGGCACTACAAAAGGGACTGTAAATCTAAATCTCCTGATAAAGGAAAGGGATCTAATGATGCCCCTTCTGCAGAGGCGAAAACCACCTCAGATGAAGGGTGGGGATGTGTACTTGGCTTCTTCAAGTACACATGTAGATCATGAGGCATGGTTGATTGACTTAGGTGCATCCTTTCACTTCACTCCCCATAGAGAGTAGTTCTGCGAGTATGAGAAATATGATGGTGGTGATGTGTTCTTAGGGGATGATAGGAAGGCTAGAATCGTTGGTCACGGAAAAGTAAAGTTGAAGTTGCAAGGTGGAAGGGTTAGAACACTTCCAGGTATTCTACATAATCCTGCATTGGCCAAAAATCTAAATTCTGTAAGCAAGCTGGATGATGTTGGTGTAAAAACAATGTTTGAGAAGGATACCTGTAAGATGGTTCAGGGAGCACTGGTATTGATGTGAGGAGTTCGGATTGGAACTCTGTACAAGCTACAAGGTAGCATTGTTGTTGATGGGTTCAACAGTTCTGTGGTTCCTAAAAATGGAGTAGAAAATCTAGTGGTCTCTGGAGAGAAGACCATGTTATGGCATCAAAGGCTTGGACATATGGGAGAGAAGGGCCTTTGAAGACTTCATGGTAAAGATATGGTAGAAGGTATGAGTAATAGCTCTTTGGATTTTGATTTCTGTGAAAATTGTGTATATGGGAAGCAGAATCGAGTGAGTTTCCCCTTTTGTGGTAAGAGGGTGAAACAGATATTAGAGCTTGTGCAATGTGATGTGGTTGGACCTGTGGAGGTTCCATCACTGGGTAAGATTGTGTACTATGTATCATTTATAGATGAATTCTCAAGGAATACATGGACATATTTCCTTAAGAAGAAATCTGAAGTCTTTGACAGGTTTAAAGAATTTAAGGCTCTGGTGGAAAACCAGACAGAGAATAAGATAAAGGTACTGAGGACAGATAACGATGGAGAGTTTTGCAGTAAGGAATTTGAAGAATTTTGTAAGAAGTGTGGTATAGCACGGTAGAAGACTACTCCATATACACCTCAACAAAATGGAGTTGCAGAAATAATGAACAAGACGTTGATGGAAAGGGCAAGAAGCATGCTCGGTGGTGTCGGGTTAGGACATGAATTCTGGGCAGAGGTGGTGGAGGCAACATGTTACCTGGTCAATAGATCACCTTCATTAGTGTTGGAGGATAAGACTCCACAAGAGGTATGGACTGGTAAGAAACCATCTCTTTCACATATGAGGGTATTTGGATGTGATGCATATGTACGTGTTCCAAAGGAGAAACGAGCCAAGTTTGGTACTAAATATGAAAAGTGCATCTTTATTGGGTATAAGGATGGTTTAAAGGGTTATAAGCTTTGTAACCCAGTAACAAGGAAGGTTGTGTACAGCCGAGATGTGGTATTCAGAGAGGTGAAAGATGTTATTAAACATGAAGTCCAACCAAAGGAACCTGAAAAGATAGAGTTTGAGCTAAAGGAGGAAGAATCGAACTCTACAGCAGAGGAGGAATCAGAAGATGAAGATCCACAAACTCGAGGTGTAAGAAGATCAGTTCGAGAAAGAAGGCAACTAGAAAGGTATAGTCCATCTGATTTCTGTTCAAATTTTGCTTTATCTATTACTGATGATGATCCTAGAACTGTGAAGGAAGCAATAGATTCAGAGGATAGAAAACTCTAGAAAGAGGCCATGGTTGATGAAATGGTATCTTTGCACAAAAATGAGGCTTGGGATCTGGTGGAGTTGTCGGTTGGAAGGAAACCCAATGGCAGCTTATGGGTGTTCAAGAAGAAGACAAATGCAGAAGGAAATGTGGAAATACAAAGCTTGGTTGGTAGCAAAAGGTTATTCCCAGCTGCCGGGAATTGATTTTGGTGATATTTTTTCTCTTGTTGCCAAGGTAACTTCTATTAGATTACTTTTATCTGTTGTTGTTGCTTTTGATTTTGAGGTAGAATAGATGGATGTAAAAACAACATTTCTTCATGGGGATCTGGAAGAGGAAATCTACATGAAGCAACCTGAAGGCTTTGCAGTGAAGGGTAAGAAAGAACTGGTATGCAAGTTAAAGAAGTCTTTGTATGGGTTAAAACAGTCACCAAGGATGTGGTATCAGAAATTTGTTACATTTATATGAGGACTTGGCTCCACCAGAAGCAAAGCAGATAATTGTGTGTATTTTAAATTAATTGGTGACCGTGTTATTTATTTGGTCTTGTATGTGGATGATATGTTGCTGGTTGGAAATGACAAAGAAAATATCCATGATTTGAAGACCCAATTGTCCTCCAAATTCGACATGAAATATCTTGGTGCTGCAAACTATATTTTGGGCATGGAAATTAAAAGAGATCGGGTAAAGAGGAAGCTCTAGTTAAACCAGAGGAAGTATGTCGAGACAATATTCAGAGGTTTAATATGCAGGATAGTAAAACTGGTGAAGGTTCCTATTCTTGTAGGTGTAAAGTTATCTGCTGAACAGTGTCCCAAGACACAAGAAGAGGAAGAGAACATGTCCCGTGTTCCATATGCAAGTGCAGTCGGTAGCCTGATGTATGCGATGGTCTGTATTAGACCAGACATTGCACATGTAATGGGAGTATTGAGCAGGTTTATGTCAAAACTAGGGAAGGAGCACTGGACAACAGTGAAGCGGGTTTTCAGGAATTTGCGTGGCACTACTGATTATGGTTTGTGTTACCAAGGAAGACCATGATTGGATAGAGTGTTGGATATTTGTGGCTTTGTTAATGCAGACTGGGCTGGAGATTTGGATCAGAGAAGATCTACAAGTGGGTATGTGTTTAACCTATTTCACCTCCAAGGTTGCAGGGAATTTTGGTGTAAGGATGATAATGGCCAACTTGCAAAGATATGTGTATTGGCCCAAGATGCAAGAACATGTAGCTAGGTTCATAAGAGGATGCATGTTTTATTGTGCCAACAAGCATAATAACAAGAAATAGGGTCAATATCATCCCTTAGTTGTACCCACTCATCCCTTGGAAAGTATTTCGAATTAATTTGTGGGACGTTTACCAACAATAAGGAAGGGATGTGACTATCTGTTCGTGGTAGTTGATAGGTTCAATAAGATGTGTGTTTTTATGCCCTATAAAAAGACAATTAGCAGGCAAGAAGCAACAAAATTATTCTTTGGACAGGTTTGGATGAACTTTGGGATACCAAGGAGCATTGTTTCAGACATGGACCAAGATTTCTCGGTGCATTTTTGACTACATTGTGGGAGAAGATGGACACGAAGTTGAAGATTTCTACAACATTCCATCCATAGATATATATGGGAAGACAAAACTAGTCAATAGGACTTTGGTGTAGCTTTTGAGGGGTTACAATCAAAAGCATCTGAAGACCTGGGATGAAAATATGGTATATATACAACACTATTATAGCAGAGTAGTCCACACTTCCACTGGTAAGTCCCCATTTGGAACTTGGTTTGGATATTTTCCACCTCTACCTTTGGATATTGAATATGGGCAGCGAGGAGGAGTAAGGGAGGATCTTACAAGGGATGCCTTGAAGGCCGATTATTTATTTATTTATTTATTTTATTATTATTATTAATTTAATTATATTATTATTATTATTATTATTATTTTATTATTATTATTATATTATTTATTATTATTATCATTTATTTTTTATTATTATTTTTATTTTATTTTATTATTTATTATATTTTTAATTTATTTTTATATTATTATTATTATTATTATTATTATATTTATATAGAAAATATGAAGCAAATCCATATATAAGTAAAAGTGACATTGCAAAATTCATAGCATAGGGTCTTGGTAAGAAAATAGAGGATCTGTGATATGGTCCTTTAAGATACTAGAAAAGGTGGGAGTTAATGCGTATAGAATTTATCTCCCCCATACATGTGAATTTACTCAGTTGTGAATGTAGAGAATCTTAAACTCTATGACCTTTCCATGCTAGATCAGGAAGAGGAACAAGTCATACCTTTCATGGAGGATTTGGCACTAGATGCTCAAGGAGAGTTGACAGGGGCATCATGACCTTTGGGAGATTAGGTTGAAAGGACAACTCCCAAGCATGTTGGAGAACGCAATAAATTCTCTTTAACCTTAATAATTGGTTGTTAACTTTAGTTATATTCTTATGTTTCCTTATTAGATATTTTCATCAATCAATTATCAAGGGAAAAAACAATAAAGACAATGGACATAAGATATAGGATGCAAGCCAAGGCAAAACCCCACCAAGGGGAAAATCTAGAAAGAATCTCTTATCTTCTTATAAAATCTACTTCAAATGAGAAAACCCTAAACCAAGCCCTCCTCCAAGAACCAATTGAACCCTCCAAGAAGCTCTTCCAATTAGGTCAAAAATCAACCAAGTTAACAAGGGTCAATCTTGCTTAAATCGATTTCTAGTTTCAACTTCAGCCCCTATCTTCAACCCGCAACTTCAACCTACAATCTTTAGTTCTATAATAGTTTTAGAAATCCTAATTCTAGAATGTGTCAACTCTTCAAGAATTCTTTCTTCAAACAAGCCAAGGTCTCCAAAGTAAAACTAGACCAAATTAGAGTATTCGTCTCTCCTACAACTTGGATCTACAATTTTGCCCTCTTGCAATTCAGACCTACAATTTTCGACCTTCCTTGAAGCTACAGAAACCCTAACCTTTATACGTGAGAGACAATAAGGCCCAAAATCAAACTTTCTTGACTCCTTGCTTCCTTGATCTTCACTCTATATTCTTCCTTATTCCTTGCCTCAAATCCAAATTCTTTCTTGAGATGATCGAATTTTGCCAAATGAGGGTGAAGATGTTTATATTTATAGCCTTTCCATGAATTTTAATACCCCTTCCTAGGTTGACTTGTCATTTCCAAGGTTGACTTGTGATTGGAGGCTCATAGGACTTTCTAGACTCAAAATCATTATATTTTACATGTTACAACTTTCCCAATAAGGTCTTATATAATTGACAAGGACTTTATTGACTCAACAAAAATATTATTTTGTCATGACAAACCCTAAAAGCATGAAGAACATGCTTGACCTAGATGACCATCAAAACAGAGCATGAAACCCATGCTTAAAATAAATTTTGCATTTCTTCTTTTTCTTGTAACATAAAATATACAAAATGACTTGAGTACATTGACAATTATGAAGACTGAAACTAGTTACATTTTCCAACACTCCCTCTTAACTATGGAGGTATTCATAATTGTACACCTGGTACAAGGATATTCTCAAACTAAAGAGTTCTCATAAGAATATTTTGATTGGAAAGCCATCTTTAAACATCAACATCATGATCAAAATTGTCAACATAGTAAGGCCTTAACTTAACAAGCTCTTTCTTATATAAGAGCATAATGTTGGGAGGCTTTACGTGAGATACTACACTAACTCTTCAAGGTACATACCCCATCCATATGTTCACTGAGTATGTCCTATTAGGACTATTCTTGTTTTGGATTCCCAATCCTCTAAGAATATTTATCCTCTTCTACCACTCTTGTCTTGGATACTTGTCTAGTCCTCAAAGAGTGTCAGTCCACTTCTGATCTTAGATTTTCTATCCTCAAGGAAATCATAGATGCTTATCCACAAGCTCTCTAGCTTGTTTTCCTAAGTGTATCAGCTACCAATTCTTCATGGATATAGTTGCATGGCTCCTTCTTTCCTTTGTATCTCATCATATTGAGCATTATTTCTTCTTGGATATTGTAGAGCCATCTTTTCCTTTCAATATTGTGACAAGATTCACGCCATTAATCTTGCATATCACTTTCCTCTAGTCATCATTAATGAAGGCATTATATTGAGCTTTCCAAAATAGAGTTAACCTTGGCTTATTCTTAAACATGGAAGTGATCTCCATGAACATTAGGTTATCTTATCATACTACTAGCTTTCAAGATGATGATGTAAACATCTTGACTACATAATTTCCAAAACCATATACTCAATCCATATGTTCTTTG
The DNA here is from genome assembly GCA_000404065.3 of Pinus taeda. NCBI lineage: Eukaryota > Viridiplantae > Streptophyta > Pinopsida > Pinales > Pinaceae > Pinus > Pinus taeda. Next base: position 44,451 of record APFE031596960.1, on the reverse strand, counting down.
AATTGAGTTCAACACCAACAGTTGAACTTGCCTCAACTGTCATCATGCATTCCTACAATATCCTTCGAGGTTACAAAACAATATGCTAACTAGATAATAAATATCACAATATTAATATTATACTTATCTTATCATGATGGCCCTTTCATCAAATCATTAGCTTACGTGTCCTTCGAGATCAACATAATTTCACATGATCCATCTCCATATTGTACAAGAATGCTTCTTCATGCATCCATTTTAATACGGGTTCCCATGGATCGAAATTGATTACCAAGCTATAATATCTTCCTTGGAGTTGTCATTTTTAACTCCCTTTCTTTCTTCGAGAGACTATGCTTGATGTTGATCGATGTGGTATACAATATTGTGTGAGAGTCTTGATCTTTAGCCATTCTAAATCATATCTAATTTCTTCTTTCAAGCATCATGTAACTATATGGAAGACTTACCAACCAACTCGAAGAATTACCCAAATATGCATACCTTTGCTTCTATACAACCATCTAGCCATCCTCTCTTGAATAAGTTTGTTTCTTATACCTATCAAAGATAGGTTTCTTGAGACCTTTCATTTGATTCAGTGTCACCCTTTGCCTTGATCATGGATTCTTCCGAGATACATTGAACCCATAACTCATCAAACGGGGTAGTATCCTTCTCATAGTAGATACTAGTTGCAAAGTTGCTCCAATCAGGTGGAAAATCATTTAATACACAAATGATCATTTCAGAGTTGGAAATAATTTCCCCAAGCCCTTGCAATTGGTCTCTTATTTGTGATATCTTCATAATATAAGTGGCCATGTCTTCATCCTTTGACTTCCTTATCCTATATAGTTAATTACTCAAGTAAATATTTTGACCTGATGTACTTATAGAGTATAACTTTACCAACTTGTCATACATAGCCTTGGATGTCTTCAAATTAGCAAGAAAGGGAACAAGATGATCTTTTATAGATTGAAAAATGATTCTTTGTGCCCTTACTTTTCCCTTCTTTTATTTTGCTAACTCTTGATTTTTCTCTTTGTTTGGTATATCTACTTCACGAAGAACATATTCCATGACTTCATTTTTTGTGAGTGCCAAGTCAATCCTCTTATTCCATGCAAGGAAGTTTGTTGATCCAATAATATTTTTACTTTCCTTGCAAAACGTAGCCATATTACCTGTAGGTTGAGACAGAGAAAAATAATATGATACTTACTTGACTACTAAGAGTCCTCCTTTTTTATGATGTCTCCAACTATCTTGATACTTTCAAGACCTTCAAGGAGATTTCAAGGATGCCTTAGAATGATGCCTTTTAGGATGCCTTTAATAATGATGTCTTCGAACAACTTGAAAGATTGAATTATGATCCCAAGACTCCTTATGACTTCTTTCTTCTTTAAGATGATGAAGTTCGTTAGAGGACTTCCGACGAGAATTTGTTCTTCCTTCCTTCAATGTGATCTTGATCTAGTAATATTCCTTCTAGATCAATAGGTCTTTTTTTTTTCCTTTTGAAAATGATTCCCCTTGGCAAGTATTCCCTTCTTATGTCAACAAGATGTTCTTCCAATTGCCTTCTCTAGTTCACCTTAGCTCTGATTCCATGTTGGTGAATACAGTAGGGCAACTATTAATTCAAATTCTCCTTAACCTTAATAATTGCTTGTGAACTTTACGAGGAGGATGGAGTGGGAGGAGTAATAATCAACCTCGAAGAAAATATAGAAATCAAATATTCTTTGGGACTTAGAGTCACCTCTAACAACCAGGCGAAAGAATTAACATTATGGCAAGGATTAAAAATATGTTTGGACAATGGTTTCAACTCCTTGAACATAGTGGGAGATTCCCAGCTAATCATTCAAAAATGTATTAGGTTTCTCGGGAATGGCTTCCATCTAGTAGATGAACTTCTTCAATCATGGTAAGAATGATATATCTGTTAAATTGTTTTGATAAAGTTAATCTATTCCACGTGTTGCGAGCCAACAACTAGATGGAAGACATTCAGGCAAATGCGTGGGTTATATTAGGACTTGGTATAGTATGGATAAATCACCACATAACATTATGTCCCATCCCTTAGCCGATGGCTTCATATCGACACTGTACATTAGGGGTACGGGTCATCAGAACTTTATGTAAGAAGTTAAGGAGGCCATCTCCCCTATACGCCTCTCTGTGGTGGTAGTTATGTTGGATGACTACCTGAGGTACTTTCTCATCTTGGTGTCATCAGATGATAAGTCATGTGTGATGAGGCATTGAATTCTCATCGATTTGTACAATATAACAGTTTCATCAGGGGAAGATAGCACCATTGGTGCGAGCTTTTGGTCTCGCACTCGGGGGGGGGGGGAAGACATGGAAGGCATAAAAATTAATAAGACCCTATACTTCTCCGCATTTATGAAATACAGGATGGAGAGGAATTTCGGGGTGGCTCAAGTCGATATATACATCAATTGGCTTTGGTTAGTTAATCATAAGATCTTCGCTGTGTAGAAGCGGATTGCTGTAAAAATGTCATCAACAAGGAATGTTAGCGTGGGTGGTTCAAGTTCTGGGAGCTCGGGGTCTGGAAATGGTGCGAGGAATGTTAGTATGGAGAGTCTGATTGAGGGATACTACAAATGTGTGATGAAGGAAATCGTTAAAGAATTAAACGAGAATACGACATTCATTTATGCTTAGTTGGCCAGACTGGGTAAAGACTGGGAGTTTATGCAAAAAAACAATGGAAGGTCTATGAATGGACATTCTAAGCGTAAAACAAAATGTTGACAATATAGAAATCAAGGTGGAGACGACTATGGTGGGAGTCTTAAAGGAGGTGTTTGGGGTTGGAAATCCCTCGACCACCAATGCTGATTGTGGCGAGGATGTTGTTGTGAAGGTTTTGTTTGGTGATCATGATGAAGCTGATGTTGCTGCTACGAAGGTTCAGGAAGAGGAAGAGAACGAACCAAAGAACTTGAACAAATATGTGGGTGAGCATGCACGTGATGGCACCGAGACAGAAAGCAGCTAAAAGCAATTTTATTTTATATATATGCAATACTGCTGTATAGTCTATAATGGCAATCCTTGGAGAATCTATAGCTATAGCTTTATAAATAGAACATATGTAAATAATAGGGGTAGCAAGAAGGTCCATACTCATTGTAATGAAAGGAGAGATACATATAAATCAAGTCTGATTTTTGTAAGGTACCTGGCATATTTCGAGACAATATAATGAAAATGTTATCTGTTCCTTTCAAAATACAAATACAAAAATAATTGCTTGTGAACTTTAGTTATCTTCTTTTGTTTCCTTATTAGATATTTTCATCGTACAATTATCAGGAGAAAAAATAATAAAGACAACTGACACAAGATATAGGCTCCAAGCTTGGGTAAAACCCCTCCACGGGGAAAATTTAGAAATAATATCTTCTCTTATTAAATAATATGCTTCAAATGAGTAAACCAAGGCCCAAAACCTTAGACAAAGTCCTCCTTCAAGCACCAAGTCATCCCTCCAAGAAGCTCTTTTTATTAGGTTAGAAATGAACCAAGTTAACAAGGGTCAATCTTGCTTCAACTAGCTTCCAGCTTGAACTTCGACCCCCAGTTTTGACTTGAAATCTTTGGTTCTGTAGTAGTTGCAGAAACCCTAATTATGGCATGTGTCAGCTCTTCAAGAAGCCTTCCTTCAAACAAGCCAAGGTGTCCAAAGTCAAACTAGACCAATTCAGAGTATTCAACTCTCATGTAACTAGGATCTGCAATTTCATCTTCCTACAATTTAGACCTGTAATTTTTTGCCTCCCTTGAAGCTACAGAAACCCTAAACCTCACATGTGTGAGAGATTAAGGCCCAAAAATAGAGTTTCTAGACTCCTCCTTGTTTCCTTGATCTTTGCTTTAGCTTCTTCCTTGTTCTTGCTTCAAATCAAACATCTTCCTTGAGATGATCGAATTGGTGCCATATGAGGTTGAAGCTACTTGTATTTATAGCCTTTCCATGAGGTTGAATACCCCTTTCTAGGCTGACATGCCACTGTCAAGGCCAACTTGTGCTTGGAGGCTTATGGGAATTCTTAGACTCAAAATCAATATCTTTTATAGTTACAACTTACCTATTAAGATCTTATACAATTTACTAAGACTCTATTGACTTAAGAAAATATTCTCTTGACATGACAAACCCTAGAAGCATGAAGAACATGATTGCCCTAGATGACCATCAAAATGGAGCATGAAACCCATGCTTAAAATAATATATTTATTTCTTCTTTTTCTTTGTAACATAAAGTATACATAATGACTTGAATACATTGACAATTATGAAGACCGAAACTAGTTACATTTTCCAACAAAGTAGGGCTAAATGGTACACTCAAGAGAAGGTGGAGGAAAAACTTCCGGATTGGATCATTATATTTTCTTTTCATCCATCTTGATGCAGTGGAAAAAGTGGAAAAATTAGCTCACATGACCAATTTTACCGACGGGACCCAATTTAGTAAATTTGGGTCTGAAATCTTATGGGAGAATTTTGAGGCTTCAAACAACGATTATTAGTGGTAAGACTTTGTCACTTTCATGTAGCACATTTTTTTCATATTCTACACATAAAAACCTTTCCAACGGTGCAAGATTTGCCTCAATCGGTATCCATAGCAAAAGTTGTGCCATTTAGAAGTTGACCTTCATGTTTTGGCCACCATAATTCGAGAGGATACCACACCGGCCCCAATTATTCATAGAAAATCTGCTAGTCATATGATTATGATGAATAAGAATCTATAAGATTCCATATTGTAACTCTAGTTAAGAGTTGAGGGAGTTAAACCCTACCACTAGTAGGCTATTAGACCATGTTATAACCAAGCCACTAGGAAGAAAAGTGATTCCATTCTTTTCAAGTGAATTTTTTCCCATAAACGAGTAGAGTAGAAAAAAGGGATAAGGAGAGAACACACATAGAGGATTTGTGCACTGTAATATCCCATGGGCCACATGACTTACATTTTTTTTTTTCATAACTATTTTGTTTTCAAGGAAAGAGAGTAGAGTGGCCTCACCTTCCAATAGGGTTTTCTACTAAAAGGGTTTCCCAAGATATTTTTGTGTCAAATGTGGTTTGTGAGATTTTATTTCAATGTTCTATATTTTATTTCATAAATTTTAATTTGCATACATGCACAGTAAAAAATAATCTATAAATTCATAAATCTAAAGAGAAATGAGCCATCCTAGTGTAGATTTTGATTTTTTAAGTATAGTTTTATCAGACTTGTTGTGATGAATTGTCCAGTGTAATATCCATGAAAGTTTATGGATCACACTCCTTGATGGTTTTTAAGGATATAATCATATATGCCTCAGCAGAGGTGACAACTACAAAAAAAACCTTCACGACTCATTGAGTCACCGCTACATATGAACACATGCCTCTTGGCTTAATTAATGTAGGTATCACTTTTCAAAGAGTTATGCAAATGAGTTTTCATGATCTAATAAAAAAATTATTCAAACTTTTCTTAATGCTTTAACTCTTATTCTATGATTTAAGAAGATCACTTCAATCATCTTAGGTAGGTTTTTCTTCATCGTAGAAAAATTTATTATCTTTAAGCCTTACAAAGTCTATTTTTGATTTCATTTCAGGAAAATCATTTAGTTATATAGTTTCATAATTTGGAATCAATATTGATCCAAAACAAGTTAAATTAATACATATCTCTCAATTCATACACCAAAGAAAGAAATTAAGCATCCATGGGAAAAAAACAATTTTGCAAGAAAATTTATTCGTTATTTTGTTAAGATGGTTAAACCCATCCATAATTTACTAAAACAAGATCAAATGTTTTCCACGAATGCAAGTATTGAAAAGGATTTTGTAGACATCCAAAATGCTATCAGCTTTGCACCTATCAAGTTTTCAAAATATTTTATTATTTACACAAATGCCACTAAAAAAGTCATTTCTACAATTCTTCTTCAGAAAGATGATCTAAACAATGAACATCCAATAGCTCTTATGTTTCAAATATTATTTGAGGATGAGAAGAAATAAACTTTGATTGAGAAACACACATATGCTCTTGTAAAAGTTATTGAAAATTTTGTCATTTTGTTCTTGGTAAGCATAGTGAAGCAAAAGTCCCTTTACCCGTTGTTAATTTTTATTATCACAAACAATTCTCTCAAGAAAACTAGCTCATTGGGTCATCACAATACAAGAACATGATTTCTCAAAATACTATAAAGGGATGTGATTTAGTTTTACAGCTTGCTCAACATATTGAACCAAAGTGTGCTTCTGAAAACAATGATGTTGATTTATCTGCATTATTTTTAATTGAATATGAAAATATTGATATGATAGAAAATCCTTGGTATCAAGATATCATTTATCATTTAAATCATGAAAGTCTCCCTAATAACCTTGAGTGAGACAAGAGGAGGAGGCTTAACCTTGAACCTTTGAAATATATATATATTTTTTTCCATGGAAAATCTGGGCAAATCAACCTGAAGGGATCACATCTTGTCGACCATACTGAAAAAACCTAACCCCAAGGGCATCAAGGCTAATTGACCTTGTGACTTCCTAATCGGCGAGGTACTTAGCAATGGGAGCTTGAACAATTGAGCTAAACTTCAGGGATGAAGATTCCAAATATCTTATTATTAATGCCTTCCTCTTTTATAGATCTATTGATGGGTTGTTATTAAGATGCATTGATGAAGCAACAACCCAAATACTACTTAAAAAGCTTCATGGATCAGCGGATTCAGATATTCAAGTCGATGGACATTTCCCAGCAAGGTGCAATGCTTATAAAATATTAAGGATTCGTTATTATTGCCCTTTAATTTTTAAAAACTTGTACAAGTTTATACGAGCTTGGGATGAGTTTCAAAGGGCCATAAGAAAAGACAAAAAAATTCACAATGCCTTTATAGCTAGTTATACCTAATTTTCCCTTTCCAATGGGGGTTACATTTCATCGAGCCTACCAATCCACCTTCATCCATATGTCATATGTTTATCTTGAATGTTATAGACTACTTCACAAAATGGGAAGAAGCAATTCCTCTCAAGCATGCTAAGGATGAACGATCAAATTATTTTCTTGAAGTAAACATTTGTTTTTAAGATTTGGATTACAAATTGAGATCATTTTAGAGAGCAAATCAACTTTTATGTCTGGTAAATTGACACAAATTTGTGATAAATATGGAGTGAAACGTTTCACTTTGTTAACTTATCAATCTCAAGGGAATGGGAAAGTTGATTCTACAACTAAGAATCTAGTAAAAATATTGAATAAGATAATAAATAATAAGCCTAAACAATGTTATACTATGTTTACATTCACCTTAAGGATAAATCATGCAACCACAAAGACCAATACATGTCATACCCCTTTTCAATTGATATATGGGAAAGAAGTTGTGATGATAATTGAGCTTGAGTTCACTTCTCTAAGGTTAGCATTACAAGTTGAAGAATTAAATTCATCAAACATTCTTTAGAGAATTAATGCTCTCTCCGCCTTAGAAGAACAAAGGAATTATTCTATAAGGAATTTAAAATGAAGACATGAGATAGATAAAAGGTATTGTGATAAATGGGAAAAATTAATTGCCTTTACAGTTGGTCAAAAAGTCTTTTTTATGAGATTATGCTCATATGGATAAAAGGAAACACACTAAGTTTCATAAATTGTGGTTAAGACCATACATAATTGCTTAAGCTTTGCGATTTTACATAACTTTCATAGACTTATTACTAATTGAATTAAATATAACTTTCATAAACTTATTACAATCAAATTAAATGAAAATACCTTTGGTATGATCGTCGTGTTTTTTTTTTTGAGTAAATCCACATTTATAAAAAATATATCTTGCAAAAGCTTGAAAGATTAAGTCCCTCCTAGCATTCTTTATTTCCCTTGATTCATTCCCAAGAGAGTTTTTTAACCCACATAATATAGACCTTTAGTATAACTTTCTTCAATGAAATAATAAAAGTATTTGGTATGTTATTAGACTAACCAAGTATTTAGTATGTCTTTCTTCAAAATCAAAGATCATGGATTATGGCTCATTGTGAGGAGATCATCCCGTGGAGTCATCATGTATTGACTCACATATTATCGATGTGCTACAAATTATTGCAAATCTTGATATTCTTATGTTTTTTGTAAGCTAAAGTAGGTGGGGTCTCATTAACAAGAATGTTGTGTGTTAGATAGTTTATTTATTTTTTTAAATTACATGTATGTTGGCATAAATGTAAAACACACTAGTTATACGTGAAATCCTATATGGATTGTTTGACATATATGAAGAGTCTTATGTTATATCTACTAATAAATACACAATTATAACAATTTTCCATTGGCTGAACTCATTGTGATTTTGTGCGAACATTTATAATTATGAAGTTATTATACATATGACATGGTTGGACAATTATAAAAATAAAACAAATCATGTTATATTTATGGCAATAGCTATAAGGTTGATATTGTTTGGCATAGCGGCATGGATAATATGTAGCACACAACCTTGATGAGGTTTGTGGTGCATTTAATGGCATGGGTTACCAACACACCCATCACTCTGGAAGTGCTTACGAATTGAAGTTCTTATTTGCTCTATTTTGAAACTGAGTGAAGCGCAAATAGAGCAACGAAGTGAAGTGCACATTTGTAATTGGTGATATTGTAAACCATTGTCATTGTAGTTGTTGGGTAACAAATTTTGGGGACTTTATAAAGATTGTGGAGCACCTTGGTAGCACAAAATTTGTCCTGAGTTGAAGGTATGTGGGTTTACTTGTGTGATTTATGTTAGTGTGGTTGCAACATTGGTTTAGTATTAAATATTTTAGCTTGCTTGGGGTTTGAATAATGTGTCTTCTAAGTTACCTCCAACATTGAAAATATGATGCTCATTGTATTTTTTTTAAACTCGTCTTAACTCTTAAAGCACGTGCTCCGTATGTTACAATGACCTTATGAGTACTCTATTTATGAAGTTGCCTTGTTTTGGAATTTTAATGATACAGTGGGTTGTGAAATTTTTGGGGTCTCCAAAGAAAATCCTACATCCAATTCTTCTTTTGAAGCTAATTATATCCATTTATACATTTTTTACTCTTTGCATCTTCTTTGTATTCCTTTCATATTAAAGATATCTTATATACACACCTTGTGTATTGAGACTATTTTGTTATGAAGATGCTCTATTCAAGTCGAGAAGGTATAACAAACTATTATGAAAATAAATCGGGCTTACATAAATATTTCTCTCTCCCTGTGTGTGTGTGAAATGTTGATGAAAGCATGCAACATGCAACATATTTTTTTTGGATAATATTGTCTCTTTGAAATTTGAAGTTATACTATAGAAGGCCTAAACTCGATGATACAAAGCACAACAATAAGTCATGCAAGTGGAACTTAGTTAGTTACCTTGGGTCATTTTTAAAATTATTTTTGATTTCCTTCAAGTAATAAGTTCATTGTTTGTTTGTTTGTTTTGTTTTGTTTTGTTTGTTTGTTTGTTTGTTTTTGTTTTTGTTTTTTTTTTTTGACCATGCTAAATGATATCCAATAAACTATTTGCAAATATTACTTTCTTTTCTACGTATAGTAAATCATTGCACATATCATGCCCAAGAATTTTAAGTGGTTTTTATTGCATCTATTTAGATGAGCATTATAAACAGTTTTTAAGAGTAAATGAGAGAGGACAAGGGAAAAGGCCAAATGTTGTTTGGCAAGAGAGAATAAATAAAATGATTCGCTCCTTAGTTCATTTAAATGTTATTTATCATAAGTTTAATGATTAGTGTAGACTAGGCACTCATGTTTGGGTGGACAACAAGCCTTACCACAATTATATGTCCCTCAAAATGCCCCATTACAACCACATCCAAGTATAATGGACATTCCTAAATAGCAACCTTAGCCTATGCATGATGGATGGGAGGATAATCATGTTATACCTGCAATTACAATTGCTAATTAGCCAGTAAGTTCAAGAAACCCAACTGCACCACCTACTAATATTCCCATGGTTACTTCAACTATTTCTTTGGCTATGTTTCCTCCTAATTTTTAGAAATGACCTCTACTTGAAGCCTCATTACTAAGAAAAGACAAGGGAAAGAAGCATATAAAGGAACTACTAAGCACAAAATCATCCTAGTCAAACTTAATTCATTTCAGGTCACACGTACAAAAAAAATAGAGGATGATGGAAAGAGGGAGATTTCTTTTATGAATATGCACCTAGAGTTATTTTAATGAGATATTTTTACTTCAAGACAATACTTGTAGTTTTGAAACACTTTAAGATTTTAAAGTTTCAATTGGTAGTGATATGATACTTAATCCTATAAAAGCTTAAAATATCACATTTTTTGAATTTTGATATGAAAAGGGATATAACTCGAATGATATCTTGATGATGGTTTTATATTTTATGAGATATCTTTATGCCATTATATGTTAAGCTTGTTTTTAAATTGGGGTTTAATGGGACCCTAGCTATTTTTTTTTTTAATTTATAAAATACTTTCATGATATTTTATGTATTTATCATATTCTCCATTACTATTTCAAGAATTAAAAAGATAATAATAAATATTAAGGAAAATAATTGAACTAAATAATTGTTTGATTCAGGCACAAAAGAAATAAGAAGTTACAATTGGGAGGAGAGATGGATTGATGGAAGGTATGCCACAATTGTGAGAGTTATATTATGTAACAACCCCTCGTTAATTTTCCATGTAAATAAAATTAGACCAAGGTCATGGGACATGTATTCTAAGCTGAATGTTGGGCAAAACATAGTGATGGGTATCACTTGTGATTAATTAATGACTACGGAAATTGGAAAAGGAAAAGTGGCAATAATTGGAATTTTATTTATGAAATAAACGAAAATAGGAGAAAAGGAAGGTGAAGAGACACATATTTGAATGCAATAGAAATTAGAAGGAAAATGAAGAAAATAAAGGCCTCAAAGATAAAAAGGTTTATGAGGATTAGTTCATAGCTTTTTTTTCAGTGTAATTTTGGAGCTCTCATTCTCTCATACTCTTGCACACTTAGAGCATTCTCGAAGCATGCTTGGAGCACTCTAGTATTCACCAAGATTGGAGAAAGAAGGAAAAGGAATGCATGAAAGGGCAAGGGAGAAGTTGGATGAAAAACTATAGTTTGATTGTTTTGCAGGTAACAGGTTGCATGTGTGATTTCATTATTGATTTATAGATGCATGGTATTTGCATGTTATTTCCTGGTTATGTGTTATCATTGGTATGGAGATTTTCCTTTATTGACAGTGGTTAGTCTTGCCTTTCCATATCCCAGATAGCCATGGTGTTGTGGGTTTTTCCACTTGATTGTTTTTTTTATTGGTGCTCGTGTTCCTTATGGTTGTGGGTTAGAAAAAACACTTTGGAAGCCCTGGAACAACTTGGGCTGAGTTACTAGTCCTAGAGCCTAGGTTGGGACAAACACTCTAGAGCCCTTGGTGGGTTCAGTTACTATTCCCTGAAGCCAGTTTGGACAAACACTTTGGAGCCTTGGAAGGTTGTGGGTTAAGATACTAGTTCCTAGAGCCCTAGACAACTGGGGTAGAGACTAATATAGTTGGTGTTAGTGATGTCTGACCATAGAGGTGGAATCACTGTCGCTGAGGGTTGAGGTGGTTTGGCCTCTAGAAACCTTGGTTGGTTTTATCTTGGTTTATTCCATGAGATCCCACATTCATGCTTGGAATATGGTGGAGGGTGATTGGATGAAAGAGAGGTTTGGTTCAACCCAATCTATGGTCAGGTGGTACGTGGAAGTCCCTGAGTTGGTTAGTGTTTTCATATATTAATAAGAGTTATTCTTCTACTATGATTCATGTATACTTGTAATGATTATGTTTATGATATTATGGTTGAGTTTCTATGGTTTCTATGTTGGTTAAATGAGATAATCTATCTATGGTTCTTGTTATGCTTTGATGAATATATGAATGGTTAATGAATATATGGACTAATAAGTATTATTGCAACTATATGGAGAGGGCATAGAGCCTTCTTGGTGATTCTCAGATCAATCTCAGACTCTTATGATTAGATATGCATTCATGACCTATAGCTTACATGTTTTCCATGTGTTTGACGAAATTTCTAGTGTGTTTTAGGTAGACTAGGTCAAATTTTGCCTTCAATTTTGAATTATTGTCATTGTCACAATGAGAAATATGATTCTAGAAAGTTACAGGAAGTTTTGGACAGTGGTCCGGAGACTAGCCTAGAAAAGTGGCTCAGCTCCCGGGACCGCAAGCACAAAATTGGAGATCTGGGTTATAACTACATGGAGCAAGGCTTGTGAGTGCGATTGGAGGTTCATAGCCACATGCAGACAATATGAAGGGTGTGGTTATAGGTCTAGGTCAGTGAAACAACGTTCCAGCTTAGGGATTGACCACCTGGGGTGTTTCTTTAGCTCCTGAATGATCTGTAGTCCCTGTAGGATGTTAGTTTCTGGTCAGTTTGTAAGATCCACTTCCTTAACAAGAACTAGGAGGTTGGATCCAATCATAGCAATATTAATCTCTTGTTTACCCTGAAAATCTTATGAATTTGGGTAAATGTGGGAAAGGGGTGGTTACATAGTGGCATCAGAGTGAGGTTGCAACATTGGACCTCCGGATATATGTGATTATTATGCATGTATGTCTGATTATCTATGTGGTTATCAAGGATGCATATTGGTTTTTTCTCGTGATGGTCATTGTTGCAATTGTGTCATCTTGTAGAGGTTGATGATGCTATTATGTTATGATGATTGATATGTTTATGTTATACATATATATTATGCTAATCTAGACTTATTTGTGCAGAAAATATAGCCTCCCCTAAACTTCACTGAGGTATGTTTGGTTATGTTTTTATTTGGTTATCTAACATGGTATGTTTGCAGGAAGAGGAAGATCAGAGATGACAAGAAAAATGGTGGATTAAATTTTATGTAACTCTCCTTATAGATTATATGAGCAAAAAAGAGATTAATATTCTCCTGATATAGCAGATATCTTGAGAAGTTTAAAGGCAAAGATAAGAAGTTTTAAGGTGGATAATGACAGGACCATTTAGTCACAGGAAGGGCTTGCCAAAGCTCTGGAAAAGCAAGAAGAGGTTAATGAACAGATCCTTCAAAGCCTATTATATTTGCAGAGACTGGGAAAACCATAGATCAATTATGGATAGGGGGAAAGGGAAAATGGGGCATATGGTAGTAGGTCTCATGGATGACACATGTCAGATAGGGATGACAACGTCAGAGGTGGTAGATGGATGGATACACCTAACATGAGAGTTAGTGGTTATGGGTTCTATTCTAGTTCTTGATTGGAAAGACAACATGGTCATCATCGTTATCCTCCTTATGGGGAGGATTGAGAAGCAATGCATGTCATGTGAGTTCAAGAAAGCTAATCCTCCTACCTTTGATGGAGAGTTGAAGAAACCGAAAGATGCACGAGCATGGCTGCTTGGGATGAAGAATTTCTTCGGGTTGCATGATTGTACAAAGAATATGAAAACCAGGATAGTTATCTTCAGTCTCAAGGGCAAAACGTACATGTAGTGGGAAGACGTGAGGCGTGTTAGAGGCATCAGGATATAAGAGTTGAGTTGGCATGAGTTTAAAAAACTTTTCAGAAAGAAGTATTTGTCAGAGGTATTGTGACGTTAAGGATAAGGAGTTCTACAAATTGAAGATGGGTTTTATGACATATGAAGAGTATACAATTAAGTTTTTGGAGCTATTGAGGTATGTGCCATATATTAAGGATGAGAAGTTGAAGGTTCAAAGATTTGTTAGTGGATTTCCATTAGCATTTAAGGATTAAATTGAGTATGATGAGCCTCAGACATTGGAGGAAGTAAGCGGGAAGTTGAAGCATTGTTGTGAGCAGTCTAAGCATAAGTGGGAGCCTATGCAGGGTTGGAAAAACAATGACAAGACTAAAGGAAAGCGGGTTAAGAAGCAAGGAAGACCTTAGGATGTAGTAACAAGGAGAATGCAACATCATGCAACAAATTCATTGCAGTTGACAGAGGACATGGATTTCATTCTAAGCTGTAGAACAAGAGTGATGGTAGGAAGCCTTTACAATGTTGAACTTGTAGAATTGAGACTTCTGTGATCTGTCATAGTTATAAGAATAGCTTCGGCGTGAATCACATATAAATGACCTTTGTCGACGCGTTTCGAACCAACTAGTGTGGTTCATCGTCAGAATAGTGGAAAGGATCATCATAGGAGATATTGTCCATAGCATAAAAGTGGAAAACCTCAGAGTTACAGTGCTCAAGAGGCACAAACAATTGGGGATGTTGGAGAAGGTATTCCTCAGATTTATGTAGCATTGGATAATAAGCAGGATGATCATCAGGCATCTATTATTGAGATGGAAGGTAAACTTTGTGATCAAGTTGTTTCTATTTTGATTGACTCTAGATCTAACTAAAGTTATATCAGTCCTGACCTGGGGGATAAGTGTTGCTTGAATAAAGAAGTGCATGTAGAAACTTGGTTGGTGCAGTTGGATATAGGTACCAAGAAAATAATTCATCATTGGGTGAGATCTTGTTCATTTGAGATGAACAATGTGTCTATATCAACAAATCTAAATGTACTTCCATTGGTATCATACAATATGTTGTTGGGTATGGATTGGTTGTACATTCACAGGGCTAAGGTAGATGGATATGATAAGGCTATTGAGTGCATGATGGATGATGAGGAAAGAAGAGTCTCGAAGGGTAAGAAGAAGCCTACAATAGTGAGAATGTTTTCAACTATGCAGGAAAAGCACAGTAGTAGGAAGGGGTGTGTATTATTTGTAGTTCATATCCAGTGACAAAGGAAAGGATGTTGAGGATGTTGAAGTCTTGAAGAGGTATCTAGTTTTGAAACAGTTTTAGAATGTATTTCCAGGAGGGATTTCAGAGATACCGCCTCATAGGGAAGTGGAAACACCAACATCAAAGGCACCGTACAAGATGAGCACTCTAGAGTTAGTGGAATTGAAGTTGCATCTTATGGAAATGCTTGATAAGGGACACATTAGGCCAATTGTGTCACCTTGGGGTGCACTAGTATTGTTTGTGATGAAGAAGGATGGTACTGTCAGGTTGTGTATTGTTTGCAGGTAGTTTAACAAGGTGGCTATATGGAACAAGTATCCTTTGCCGCAGATAAATGATTTGTTTGATCAGTTGAAGGGAGCAACATTGTTCACAAAAAATGACTTTAGGTCATAATATCATCAGGTGCACATCAAAGAAGAGGACATATACAAGACTACATTTTGTACCAGGTATGTGCATTATTAGTTTGTGGTAGTTCCTTTTGGTCTCACTAATGCTCCAATTACTTTCATGTGTTTAATGAATAGTGTGTTGCATCCTTATCTGGAAAAGTTTGTGATACTATTCATTGATGACATATTGATATATTCTAATAATGAAGAAGAGCATGCAAATATTCTAGCAATAATGTTAAGATTTTTGAGAGAGCGTTAGTTGTATGCCAAGTTTAGTAAGTAAAGTTTCTTTTAGACAAAAGTTCATTACTCAGGACATGTTGTTTCCAAGGAAGGTATAGCAGTGGACCCAGAAAAGAGCAGAGCTATCATGGAGTGGGCAACTCTTAGGAATGCGGATGAGGTTAAATCATTCATGGGATTGGCAAGTTACTACAAGTTGTCCATCAAGAACTTCTCGTGTATTTTCTATCCTATTACACATTTACAACGAAAAGGGAAGAAGTTTGAATTGATTGAGGAGTGCGCAACTAGTTTTGAGCAGTTGAAGAATTTCCTTACAAATGCTTCGATATTGAAGATTGCAAATCCTGATAAAGAGTTTGTGTTATGCACATATGCTTGCAAGAAGGGACTTGGTGGAGTCATGATGTAGGAAGGATAGGTAGTATGCTATGAGTCAAGGTAGTTGAATGAGCATGAGAATACTATGTGACTCATGATCTTGAGTTGCAAGATATCATTCATGCATTGGAAATGTGGAGACATTATCTTCTTGGCAGGAGATTTATTCTGATGAGTGATCATAGTGGGTTGAGGTATTTGTTTGACCAACCTAATCTGAATTCTAGGTAAGCTAGATGGTTGGTTATTCTCAGTGAGTTTGATTTTGAGGTACATCAAGGGAATGGAGAACATGGTTGCAGATGCTCTTCGTAGGAGAGTGCAGGTGAATCACATTGCAACAGTGAGTTCTTATGGGACAAACTTGCATGAGCAGATCTTACAAGTAGGAAAACATGATGACAGGTATCCAAAGTTGAGGCACAGGTTATAGTAGCAAGGTGAAGGTGATAGAGACGATGAGTATCTTCTCACACCATATGGATTGGTCAGATTCAGGAACAATATTTATGTACCAGATGACAGTAATCTAAAGAAGGTTATCTTGAGGGAGTTTCATGTTAAGTTGTATTTAGGTCACTCGAGATAGACATTGAAAACAGTTAATAAATTCTATCACTGGCCGAACTTGAAGAAACAGGTGGTTGAGTTTGTTGCGATATGTTTAGACTGTCAGTAAGTAAAAGCAAAGTATAAACACCCAAGTGGTTCATTGCAACCGATTCCAATTCCAAAGTGGAAATGGGAGGTCATTTCCATGGACTTCATTATAGATTTTTCAAGGACATCAAGGTAACATGTTTCCATCATGGTTGTGGTCAACAGGTTAAGTAAGGTATCTCACTTCATTGCAGTTAAGTCTACAAATTCAATTAGTGAGGTAACTCATATTTTCATCAGGGAGATAATGAGATTGCGTGGTGTTCCCAAGAAGATTGTATCTAATAGAGATGCCAAGTTCATTTCCAGGTTTTGGAAGGAGTTGTTTGTAGATTTGGGGACAAATTTGGCTTTCAGTATAACTTATCATCTGCAAACTGATGGATAGACAAAGAGGGTTAACATGATTCTAGAGGATATGTTGAGGATGTATGTCATGCATCAACAAAGGAAATGGGAAGAGTATCTTCAACTAGTGGTGTTTTCATATAATAATGGGTATCAAGAGTCCTTAAAGATGAGTCCATTTGAGGCACTTTATTGGTGGAGTTGTAATACTCCTATCAGGTAGAGTGATCCAGTGAACAAGGTGTTGATTGGACCAGAATATTGGCAGAGCTAGAACAAGAAATGCAGGTTATTAAAAGGACTTTCAAGGCAGCACAAGACATGAATAAGAGTTACACATATCAAAATAGGGTATTGAAGAACTTTCAAGTTGGGGAGTATGTGTACTTATGTATCAATCCCAGGAGGATCTTCTTGAGAATTGTGTCATGTGTCAAGTTGACACCTCGATATTCCGGGCCTTTTGAGATCCTTGAGAGGATTGGATCAATGGTCTACAAACTTGTACCACCTCCAATAGTGAAATTCCATGATGTTTTCCACGTTTCATTACTGAAGAAGTATGTCCAGGATGTTGATAATGTGATTTACTAATCAGTATTGTAGGTGGAACCAGAGGGAGAATTCCGGCTAGAACCACAATGCATATTGAAACGGAAACAACTCATGCTCTAGAATATAACAATCAAGTAGGTTAAAGTGCAGCGGAAGCACTTTGGGCTTGATGAAGCTACATGGGAGATGGTTGATCAGATGTGGGCTTTATATCCTTCATTATTTGTTGGTTCAAGTAAATGAGTTCTTGGTATATGTATATGTATATATGGATGTTGTTGTAGTCGCTGCAACAATCTATGTTATAAATCTCTAATAAGAAATATGATTGTCATGTTTATCCTATTGGTCATGGTTTGCAGTATTTGTTCATTATAAATACTGCATCGAGCTATGTTATAAAGCTCCATGGGCAATATGTTTTGTCTTTTAGCGATTTGTTGGTCATAGGTGTCATAGAACACTAAGGACGGTGTTTCCCCAAGGGGAAGGAGTTTGTAAAAAAACCCCTGTTTGATTTTCCATCTAAATAAAATAACACCAAGGTCATGGGACATATATTCCAAGCTAAATGCTGGTCAAAACATAGTGATGGCTATCACTTGTGATTAATTAATGGCTACAGAAATTGGCAAAGAAAAAGTGGCAATAATTGGCATTTTAATTATGAAATAAAGGAAAATAGGGAAAAAAGAAGGTGAAGAGATACAGATTGCATGTAAAGGAAATTAGAATGAAAATTAAGGAAAATGAAGAAAATAGAGGCCTCAATGATAAAAAGGCTTATGAGGACCAGTTCACAAATTTTTGTTAGTCTAGTTTTGGAGCTCTCATTCTATTCTCTCATACTCTTGCACACATAGATAATTCTTGGAGCATGCTTGGAGCACTCTATCATTCACTTGGATTAGAGAAACAAAGCAAATGAAAGCAAGAAAGCACAAGGGAACAATTGGATCAACAACTACAATTGGATTTCTTTGCAGGTAGCATAATGCATGTGTGATTTCCTTGCTGATTTCTAGATGCATTGTACTTTCATGTGTTTTTTTGTTATATGTTGTCATTAGCATGGAGATTTTCCTAGATTGATAGTCGTTTTAGTCTTTCCTTTCCATTTCCTAGAGAGCCATGGTATTGTGGGTTTTTCCACTTGATTATTTTTCTATTTGGTGCTCATGTTCCTTATGGCTATGGGTTCTAACAAACGCTCTGGAAGCCTTAGAACAAATTGTGTTGAGCTACTAGTCCTGGAGCATAGGTTGGGACAAATGCTCTGGAGCCCTTAGTGGGTTGAACTATTAGTCCCTGGATTTGGGTTGGACAAATGATCCAGAGCCATGGAAGGTTGTGGGTTGAGTTACTAGTTCATGGAGCCTTGGATAGCTTGGGTAGAGACCAATCTAGTTGGTGTTAGTGATGTCTAATTGTAGAGGTGGAATCATTGTGGTTGAGGGTTGAGGTGGTTTGATCTCTGGAAGCCTTGGTTGGTTTTGTCTTGGTTTATTTCTTGAGATCCCACATTCATGCTTAGAATATGGCATGGGGGTGATTGTATGAAAGAGAGATATAGTTCAGCCCAATCTATGGTCGGGTGGTACATGGAAGTCCTTGAATTGGGTAATATTTTCATATATTAATAAGCGTTGTTCTTCTATTGTGATTCATGTATACTTGTAGTGATTATGTTGGTGATATTATGGCTGAGCTTCCATGGTTTCTATGCTGGTTAAATGAGGTAATCTATCTATGGTTCTTGTTATGCTTTGACGAATATATGAATGGTTGATGAATATATGGACTAATAAGTGTTGTTGTAGCTATATCGAGAGGTCATAGAGTCTTCTTGGTGATTCTCATATGAATCTCATACTTTTATGATTATATTTGCATTCATGAATTGTACCTTACATGTTTTCCATGTGTTTGACATAACGTATAGTGTGTTCTAAGTAGTGTAGGTCAAGTTTTGCCTTCAAGTTTGAATGATTAGCATTGTGGTTATGAAAAATATGATTCTAGAAAGTTACAGGAAGTTTTGGTTAGTGGTAAGGAGACTAGCCTAGAAAATTGGCTCAGATCCCGAGACCACAAGCACAAAACTAGAGATCTGGGGTCATAACCACATGGAGCAAGGCTCGTGAGTGCGGTTGGAGGTTCACAACCGCATGCAAGCAATGTCAAGGGTGCGGTTATAGGTATAGGTCAGTGAGACATGGTTATAACTCAAGGAATGACCACATGGGGTGTTTCTTCAGCTCCTGAGTGATCTATAGTCCACATAGGTTGTCAGTTTGCATGCCCCACTTCCTTAGCTTGAACTAGGAGGTCGGGTCAGGTCATAGTGACACTCGTCTCATGTTTACCCTAGCGAGCTCATGAATTCGAGTAAATGTGGGAAGGGGTGGTTACATTTTCAAATGAATATTCATTTTCATTTAGAGTATTATTTGGGCTAAACTATCTTGTTGATAACAAGAATATCTTTAAAATTTGTAAGGAAAGATAAAGTGACACTGATTTGTGGTTTTCTTTAAGGTTTTTTATTTTTTTGTATGAGTTTTCATGTATCAAAAGTTTTGATTTCCATTCTCTACTAATTAATGTATTTCTTGCAGAAAATTAACTATATGCCATACATTGCTTAAAGTGGTCCATATCATATTTTAATGCCCTTATTCATTTCAATGCCACTTATTTACCTTTGTATGAGTCTGTTTTACATTTGATGCTTTTAAGGATATTCTAAGTGTAATTCATTGCATGGATTTGTAAAGACAATTGGTCAAATGTAGATTTCTAAGGCTTTTAGAAATTAGTTCTCCATAACCATCTCCCAACCTGCTTCTTTGTCTGTCAGTTCTTCGAACTTGTTATTGGAAAATCTAGAGCCTAGGGTTTGGTGGGAAAAGGAAGCCAATATTTTTTGGCCTTTGGTTTTCTTGAGGTATCAAGGGGTGGGAGTTTCACATATATATTTAGGTCTAAGATTCGAGAGGGAAAATATCCAGGAGGTATAGATGTCAAAGGGGGGAGTAGAGGGGGTTTTCAGCAGTAGGGTGGTTAGAGTGATAATAAACGAGGCAGCAAGATTCGTTCATGGGGCTATTAGGGGTGAGGCATCAACGGTGCCTATTAGAGGAAAGACATCAACGGTTCTGAAAGGGTCATATTCAAAGCAAGCCACTTTGCCTGACTCAGTTCCAGGTATCTCGATGGAGGGTGAATATAAACAAAGAAGAAAGAAAGTTTTAAGGGCGAATCAGATGCCCGATGGTGAGGATAATAAGAGGGTGCAGAAGAAAAAGAAGAAGATGTTTATGAAGAGTGAGGCAAGGCCTGTCTATCTAATATAACCTTTGCTTAGGGGATGACGTGGAGATGGCAGAAGCAAAAACACTAGCAGAAAAGTCTTTAGTTGGAAAGGCTCACAATATGGTTTTCAATGTCGAAACGCTTGAGGAATGGAGAGACCAAAATTTAATAGGGAAACTAGAGGTCATTCTTGAAATCTGTCGTTTAGCGAAAGGATGGTTCCAGCTGAATTTTCAATCTTAGGAGGATGCCATCAAGGTTTCAAAAGAGGTATGGTTTATTGAATCCTCCCTTGTAGTTTTTAAAGCCTGGTCACCCATTTTTTATGTGCGTAGGGAAAAACTAAATGTAATTCCCTTTTGGGTTGAGTTTTTGGGTCTACCTCTTCACACGTGGAACCCTCAGAGTTTCACGAACATAGGTAACATACTGGGGAAATTTCTTGAGGCAGATTACTCGTTTAAGGAAACTATGGACTAGCCAGTGGTTTGAATCCTGGTGAGCCTTGACCACAGAGCAAAATTATATCAGACATTGAATATTGGGAGGGATAAGGAGCGACTGGTGGATTAAGACTATGAAAGAGTTTTGTTTAGATTTAACAGGTGCCATCACTATGGACACCTTGTAATTTTTTAACCCTGTACAAAAATTGCATGCATACGAATTCTAAAAAACATAAAATAAACAATGGCGAGCATAAAACATAAAACATATATATACAAAGATTTTCCCTTGGATCCCAAAATCGAGACTACCATATTGATTTTTCATTATATTCCTTTCAAAGTTACAATACATATATATACATGCCAAAGCATCCATAAAACCCAATCCATTAACTCTCGATTAGAACATAATCGTAGTTCCCTTGATCAGATCTACAAAATGCCATGGGCAAAAACCCTTCATGCCAAAAACCATGTGCGAAAACCACGCACAAAGGTAGGTCTATCCATCGGGGGCTACCACCCCCTATTGTGCTCGACACAACGAATAGGGGGGGCTATCACTCCCCACTGTGACCCCCCTGTGCGTGGGGCTAGTGGTGGAAAGAGTATAACACACACCCAACATTCTCCCACTTGTTGTTTTCTTTCTATGGGGTGCCACAAGAGAGCTTGGTCATTGGTCCAGCCTTGCAATGCCCATTATTTCTCTACACTAAGAAAACTTGTCAGTGCTCACAAACTTCCTCAATGCATCAACAACTTTTTTTAAAGTCCACCATCACCAACAACACCTTTTTTTCCTCAACCATATCCCTTACAAAGTGATAATGAACATCAATGCGCTTTGTATTTGAATGATAAGCAGGGTTCTTTGCCAAGAAAATTGCACTCTGGCTGTCACAGTCTCTGCAACCAAATTGCTTCCTTGCTTGCATGAGTGGCTGCGATGTATTCTGCCTCTGTAGTTGAAAGTGCTACTACAAACTGTCTCTTACTCATCCAACTGACTGCACCTCCAAATAGGTTAAACACATACCCACTTGTAGATCTTCTCTAATCCAGATCTTCGACCCAAAACTCTGTCCAATCCTAGTCTTCCTTGATAGCACAAACCATAATCACTAGTGCCACGCAAATATCGGAAACCTCGCTTCATTATTGTCCAATGCTCCTTCCCTGGTTTTGACATAAACCTGTTCAATACTCCCACTACATGTGCAATGTCTGATTGTACAGACCACTGCATACATCAGGCTACTGACTGCACTTGCGTATGGAACACAAGACACATCCTCTTCCTCTTCTTGTGTCTTGTGACACTATTCAACAGATAAATTTACACCGACAAGAATAGGAACCTTCACCGTTTGACTATCCTGCATATTAAACCTCTGCAATATTGTCTCGACATACTTCCTTTGGTTTAACTAGAGCTTCCTTTTTGCTCGATCTCGTTTAGTTTCCATGTCCAAAATATACTTTGCAGCACCAAGATCTTTCATGTCGAATTTGGAGGACAATTGGGTCTCCAATTTTTGGATAATTTCTTTGTTATTTCCAATGAACAACATATCATCCACATACAAGACCAAATAAATAACACGATCACCAATTAATTTAAAATACACAAAGTGATCTGCTTTGCTTCTGGTGAAGCCAAGTTCCCATATTTATGTATCAAATTTATGATACCACATCCTTGATGATTGTTTTAACCCATACACATACCTTTTAAACCTGCATACCAGTTATTTCTTGCCCTTCACCACAAAGCCTTCAAGTTGCTTCATGTAGATTTCTTCTTCCAGATCCCCGTGAAGAAATTTTGTCTTCACATCCATCTGTTCTACCCCAAAATCAAAAGTAGCAGCAATAGATAAAAGTAATCTAACAAAAGTTATCTTGGCAATAGGAGAAAAAATATCATCAAAATCAATTCTCGGCACCTGGGAATAACCTTTTGCTACCAACTGAGCTTTGCATTTCTCTACCTTGCCTTTTGCATTCATCTTCTTCTTAAACACCCATTTTCTGCCAAAGGGTTTCCTTCCAACGAACAAATCCACTAGATCCCAAGCCTCATTTTTGTGTAAAGATGCCATTCTATCAACCATGGCCTCTTTCCATAGTTTGGCATCCTCTGAATCCACTGCTTCCCTGGCAGTTCTGGGATCATCAGAACAGAAAGAAATTGGACTATACCTTTATGGCTGCCTTCTTTCTTGAAAAGATCTTCTCACAGCTGGAGTTTGTGGCTCTTCATCTTCTAATTCCTCTTCTGCTGTAGAGTCTGATTCCTCCTCCTTTAGCTCAAAATCTATCTTCTCAAGTTACTTTGGTAGGAATTCATGTCTAATAACACCTTTCACCTCTCTAAACACCACATCACAGTTATACACAACCTTCCTTGTTCATGGGTTCCAAAGCTTATAACCTTTTAAACCATCCTTATACCCAATAAAGATGTACCTTTCAGATTTACTATCCAACTTGGTTCCTTTCTCCTTTGGAACATGTACATATGCATCACATCCAAATACCCTCAGATGTGAAAGAGAGGGTTTCTTACCAATCCATACCTCTTGTGGAGTCTTATCCTCCAACATTGATGAAGGTGATGTGTAGACCAGGTAACATGCAGTCTCCACCACCTCTGCCTAGAATTCTTGTCTTGACCTGACACTACTGGGCATGCTTCTTGCCTTTTCCATCAACGTCTTGTTCATTCTTTCTGCAACTCCATTTTTATGAGGTGTGTATGGAGTAGTCTTATGTCGTGCTCGTGCTATACCAAACTTCTTACAAAACTCTCAAGTGTTATCTATCCTCAATGCCTTAAATTCTTTAAACCCGTTAAAGACTTCATATTTCTTCCAGAGGAAATATACCCATGTATTCCATGAGAAGTCATATATCAATGATACATAGTACATAGACTTACCCAGTGATGGAAATGACATAGGTCCAAACACATCACTATGCGCAAGCTCTAATATCCATTTCACCCTCTTAGCACTAGAGGGGAAACTCACCCGATTCTGCTTCCCATATACACAATTTTCACAGAAATAAAAATCCAGAGAGAAATTAGACATACTTTCTATCATACAATTACCATGAAGTATTCAAAGGCCCTTCTCTCCAATATGTCCAAGCCTTTGATGCCATAGCATGGTATTTTCTCCAGAGAACACTAGATTTTCTGCTCCACTTTCAGTAACCACATAATTGTTGCACCCATCAATAATAGTGCTACCCTGAAGCTTGTACAAAGTTCCAATCCGAACTCCCCGCATCAATACCAGTGCTCCCCAAACCATTTTGCAAGTATCTTTCTCGAACACTGTTTTTATACCTACATCATCCAACTTGCTTACAAAAACTAGATTTTTGGTCAATGCAGGAAAACACAGAACACCCGAAATTGTTCTAATCCTTCCACCTTGCAACTTCAACTTGACTTTTACATGTTCAACGATTTTAGCCTTCCTGTCATCCCCTAATAAGACATCACCACCATCATATTTATCATACTCACAGAACCACTCCCTGTGGGGAGTGAAGTGAAAGGATGCACCTGAGTCAATCAATCATGCCTCATGATCTACATGTGTACTTGAAGAAGAAGCCAGGTACACATCCCCACCTTCATCTGAGGTGGTTATCACCTCTGTAGAAGGAGCATCCTAAGATCCCTTTACTTTCTCATGAGATTCAGATCTACATTTTTTTTTTTTAACAAGAACAGGTAATGGATATATTGCCAAAGGTGGAGCAAGCTCCTATTACAATCGGCTGTAACATAAAAAAACATGAGAAATGAGAGTGATTTGGGAACGTAGTCCCTTATCCATTGCTTATATTCAAAAATTCATTGAGATCTTTAGTTATTCTTGAATATTGTCTTATGTATTATCCCTCTAGAAAAGCAAATTTACATAACATTGGTCGTTTTGCTTGTTTATTCCTTCTGCTTACTGTTCCTTCTGCTTGCCGCTCCATCTGCTTGCTGTACCTTCAGCTTGTTGTTCCTTATGCTTGTTGTTGCTTCTGATTGCTATTCCTTATGCTTGTTGTTCCTTCTTCTGTTTGTTGTTCCTTCGCCTGTTCTTCCTTCGGATGCTGTTCCTTCTGCTGCTGTTCCTTTTCCTTGTTGTTTCTTCGGGTTGCTGTTCCTTCGGATGCTGTTCCTTCAGATGTTGTTCCTTCGAGTGCTGTTCCCTTTGATGCTGTTCCTTTTACAGCTGTTCCTTATGCTTGTTTTTCCTTCAGATGTTGTTCCTTTTGTTGTTGTTCCTTCTGCTACTGTTCCTTCTGCGTGCTATTCCTTATGTTTGCTATTCCTTTCCCTGCTGTTCCTTCTGCTTGTTGTTTCTTCTGCTGCTGTTCCCTCTGCTTGCTGTTCCTTATGCTTGATGTTCCTTCTGCTAGCTGTTCCTTCTGCTTTTGTTCCTTCTGAAGCTGTTCCTTATGCTTGCTGTTCATTCTGCTTTTTGCTTGGCGTTCTTGAATGTGACTTGCTGAATTCCTAAAACAACTCTCACTCTGAATATTGGGGCCAGTGAGCATAGATTTATCAGTTGTAGGATGGTTAAGGCAAGGGATGAGTCGAGCAAGGTCCTCCATTAAGGCTGAGATTTCCTTGGGACAATAGACAACCTTTTTTTGCTAGCGAATCTTCTTTCTTATTTAATTCCCGCAGAATGTAGTATAATTCAACTGTGTCAAATTCTTTCAATAAGTTTCGAATTCACTGCAAGGTTTTGTTTAAAGCAGGGTGAGGAAAATGATCTTCAGAGTTTAAGAGATTAATCAGAAGCTCTGAGCCTCTGAATATTTGAATTGTTTTATATCCTAGCTCCTTCGCAATTTGGCATGCTTTTAACTCTCTGCTTGATTGTTCGAACTTATGCCTAGACCCCAACTAAAGCTAGTTTTATTCGATCTATCTGGGGAGAGAATCCATCCTCTTGCACCTGCAGTTCCTTGGTTCCCCTTGGACACTCCATCGAAGAAGATAGTGGCTTTTGAGGTCCCCTTCCACCACTTAAGAAAGTCACCTTCAGTGAGACGCAATCGCTAGGTTGGAGCATTCATCGATTTGTTGACTGTATCTTTCCTTTCACCTGATGCGCAGAATCCTATCCATTCAAAAGCTTTTGGTGGTAGAGGGGAGGTAAAGACTGTTTTATCTACTATTTCCAACAGGATGGCTTTAACTTTGGTAGCCATTTCCACTGAGTTCGGGAGCCTGTTGTTGAAAACACAATCATTTCTAGACAACCATACTTTCCACCAAAGGCATTTTTGGAATAGCTTGCCAAACATTTTTCTAGACTGTGTTTTTAGTTTTTTTTCTTTGGGTTTTGATCTGCCCAGGAGGTGAAGAGGCCGACGACTGATATCTGGGGGGGGGGAACACTAAGTCCGTGGAGGATCATTTTCCAGAATGCTTGTGTGAAATCACAGTCAACCATTAAGTGGTCAGAGGTTTCAATAGCAGAATTGCATAGGCTGCATCTAAAGGGGCCGTGAATTCCTCTTTTGGTTATATTTTCTCATGTTAGAGCCTTTTTGTGCATGAGTAACCAAGTGAATAGATTCACCTTTTGTAGACTAAAGGGGGACCAAATGGATTTCCAGAGCTTCGACGTTGGCAAAGGGGGCATGTATAGCTTGTAAAGAGGAGAATCATTGAGCTGCTATATATATTCCAGTTCTTCCCCACCCCCATTTGTCTTTGGATGAGCGATGGAGGGTGAGACCAGAGAGTGCTACACATAACAAGTTTTTTTGGGGTTCCAGGTAGTCGGGAACCCATGGAAAAGTCCATCTTGCCTAGTTCCCTTTGCTGTCCCAAGAACAAATATCTGCTAGTTGAAGGAGACCTTTGTTCACTAGCCAGATCTTTATATCGTTGCAGGAGTTTAGGGTGGCCAAAGGGGCATTCCCTTGTATAGTATCCTCCCACAGTAATTTTCTTTGTCCATTGCCTAGAATTCCGTATAAATGTTGATGTACATGGTCGATGCTTCTTCTGACTAAATTCCATATTGTTGTTCCTATTGGAGTAGATGTTGTTGTGAGGTTTCTCAATGAGCTTCCCTTTAGGTATTTCTTCGAGAGGATCTTACTGAAAGGATGATTTTTATCTACATATAGTTGCCATATGATTTTTCCACCAAGAGCCAGATTTTCCAGGCCTGGATCTTGTATGTGTAACCCGCCTTGTTGGAGTGGTCTTTTTAGGATATCCCAACTTACCAGTTGTAACTTGCTCTGATTGCCCTTGCCTTCATTCGAAAGAAAGTCCCAGAGGAGCTTGGAGATCTGTTCCATAATAGTCTCAGGTGCTAGCAGGAGGGAAGACTAGAATATGGGGAGGGCGGAGTGGACTACCTTTGTCAAAACCATGTTCCTAGCCTTTGTAAGCCATTGGCCTCCCCAGTATGCTATTTTTGCTTTTATCTTGCTTATTACTTCCATCCAGAGGGAGGGAGGGCTTTGTCCCAGGGTTAAGGGAAGGCCTAGGTATTTGATCTTTTCCCATTTGTCATACCCAGGGAAACCCAATGTGTAGGCAATTCGAAGGATAGTTGGATGATCTACATTCCAACCGTAGACATCAGTTTTATTTTTTTGATCAAGGCTCCTGAGATTGAGCAGTAGTGATGAAGAATTTATTTGAAAGCTTTTGCTATCTTAATCGAGGCACCTCCCAAAAGGAGAGAATCATTTGCTAAAAGGGCATGATTTATTGGGTCAACTCCTCTTGCTGCCTTGATGCATGGGATAGAGTCTGCTTTCATTTCCGCTGTTAGCTTTCTGCTTAGGGGTTCTGCCAACAAGATATAAAGAAAGGGTGCCAATGGGCACCCTTAGTAGAGCCCTCTTGAAGCTTGAAAAAAGTCAGCAGGTCTGCCATTGACCAGGGGCGCTATCTAAGGTCTGTGAGTGTAGGCTTTTATCAAATTGACAAACTCAACACTAAAACCGAAGGAGAGAAGGATTTTATAAAGGAAATAAAGTTTAACCCGGTCGAAAGCATTTGACATATCTAGCTTGATGAGCATGCCTTTTCCTTCCGAGTGTGGCTAGAGTGGAGGGCTTCTTACACTTGGATCACATTGTCTATGAGGTGTCTTCCTTTGACAAATCCTCCCTGCAGAGGGGAGATTAGGTTCCCTAACAGAGGCTTGATTCTATTGGCTAAGAGTTTGGCAAGGATCTTGTAGGAGGCATTGCCGAGAGAGATAAGCCAGAATCTATCGAGAGTCTCATTCTTTCATGATTAGGATAAGGAAGGTGGAGTTGGTGCACCCTCCCACTTTGGATTTCTTTTGAAAGGCTTTTACCATTTTGAGGAGATCGAGTTTTATTACATTCCAGCAAGCTCTGTAAAAATGAATGGTGAAGCCATCCAGCCCAGGGGCTTTATCTGGCTCCATTGTCCAAATGACTTCCGCTATCTCTTTTTCTGTAAAAGGCTTTAATAACCCATCATTTAAATTTGCTGTGATAAGTGAGGGGTTATTTGACAAAAAGTCCGAAGCTAGGTCTTCATTGGAAGAGCCATCCTCCTGGAACAGATTCTGAAAATGGGATGTGGCGGCCTATTTTATGAGTGGTTTTCCTTTGATAACTTCCCCCTCGCTGGTGGATATTTCTGAAATGTGATTTCGTGAGAGGTGAACTTTGCATTGTTTGTGAAAGAAAGTTGTGTTTCTATCTCCAGCTTTTAGCCAGAGGCTACGAGACTTAAGGCACAAATATTCCTCTTCCTTTCGAAAGGAAAGAAAAGAGTTGAACTAGGTGTTCTGTTCGATGAGCAACTGAGCTTTGGTGATTTTAGTTCCTTCCATGCCTAACTGAATCTCGGCTAAAGTCTGTACAAGCTTTTGTCTAATGCTTGTTGGAGTGGATAGAGGTTTTTTCTTTGCCTGGGATTTTAGAGCAAACTTAGTGTACTTGAGCCACACAAAATTGGGGGATCCTTCAACTGGTTGTGACCAAGCGAAAGTCACTGTGTCCATAAAGCCCTCTCTCGAGACCCATAGAGGGCTAAATATAAAGGGAATAGGTCCCAAGTCCTCCTATTTTTCTATCAGCAGCGAGATGGGATTGTGGTCAGATGTTATTTTGGGCAGGATTTTTGAAGAGACTAAATGTTTCCGCTCCATCAAAGTACTTTTAACTACAAAACAGTCCAGACGAGCAGCAATGTTGGAAATACCAACTCTATTGTTGGTCGAGGTATAACGACCTTTCTTGGGTTTGAGGTCAAGTAGGTCCCATGTGAGAATCAGAGACTCCACCGAGACATGGAAGGGATCTTTACCCCATACTCCACCTTTTTTCTCATTTGGATCTAGTGTGATGTTAAGGTACCCTGCCAGAATGATGTTTGGGGGGAGTAGATTTCTAGGAAATTTGAGAGAGTATGCCAACAGTCCTTCTTTTCTAGAAAATTAACAAGAACATATAGATTGAAGAGAGCTAAAGAAATCTTACTTAGGAGGTGTAGAAGATTTGTTTATATCCAGTGTTGGGTTGCAAAGGAGCTCTTCAGCTGAAACATATCGTCCGACCATAAGGTTGCAAGGCCCCTTGAAGTACCTCGGGCATTGACTGCTTTTCCTGAGTTCTTTTTCCACTTGGTTCGACTTAACGATAGAAGAGCATCTTCTTCTATCTTTGTCTCTTGAAGCAGGAGGATATCTGAGGGTGCCATTCTTAATAAATCTTTTACTACTTCAGCTTTCATAGGGTTCCCCAGGCCCTTGCAATTCCAAGAGACAACCTGCATTATTTACTGGGGAAGGAAGGAGTAGACCCTCCCTTTGTGGGTCAGGTCCTTGTGTTTCTGCCTAGTGACATTTCAATTGTGGACTGACTACCCTGCATCTTTAGTCATTCTGCCTCTTCTTCTCTAATCTCCTTGCGAGACTTCCTTCCTGCCTTTTTATTGGGTCGCTTGAAAGAATCATCTTCGGAAGAACCAGCACTGTCTATTAGTTTTTTCTTTTTAGTCATTTCTGCATATGAGGGTGGAGAAATGGCGCCTGCTGGAGGATCATGATTTTCCTGTTGGGTTGCATCTACACAAGGGATTTCTTGAGTGGCTTCTCCCATTTGTTCCTAATGTCTTGAGTTTATTTCTGCGTCTGCTATCTATTCCATATTCTATTGCACCTCTCCCTCTTCAAGTTTTGGTTGGTCACCTGGAGGGATTAGTGCAACAAAAGGATTTGAAGAGATGGTGGCATTTACTGTGTCCTGATCTTTGGGTAGGCTCTTCCCAACGGAGGGTCCTCCATTCTATGGATTCCCTCCTTTCCTTTTAGCTCTATTGGTCTCTTTTGATGTCCCTGGATTTTAGGCTTGTGTCCACTGATCACCCTTATCTTTTTATGTTTCTTCCTCAGCTTTCTTCTTGCAGTTTCGAGCGAAGTGACCATAGTCGTGAGAGTGTCATCACTTGAAGGGAATCTGTTCATAATCAAGTTCCTGAATGTGAGACCAGCCAACTATGGTAAGCTTAATATCCTCACGCAACCCTATCTCTAGATCGACTTCAACACATATTCTGGCACATGAGTATTGTTCTCTCCTTTCAGCCTTATCAATGTATTTTCCTAGTTTGTTCCCAATTGTTTCCATGGATTCCGAGTTCCAGGAATGAAGTGGTAGGTGGGGTAACCTTACCCAGACAGGAACGGATGAAGGAGTATCCTAGGAAGGATCAAATTCGGGCGTCCATTTATTCAGATAGAGCCCTTGGGGGCCCATGAAATATGGACTGTTTCAGAAGATAAGATCTCTATCTTCTACTGATTCAAAGACAAACACATAATATCCTTTGCCTACCATTTGACTTCGGATTCCTTCAGGGACAAAGGGCCTCCAGTTTCTCTGGACCCATCCATCAATGGCTTTGGGAGAGGGCCAGAGGCCTGTAAATTGACCAATAAGCCCGTGTTCTACTAGATTCAGTGCAGTTCGGCACAAGTGTTCGGTAGGTAGTTCTACAGAGGGTATGGAATCAAATTTCTTAAAAAACTTCTGCTGGTTCATGGTTGCTTTCCTCTTGTTGTAGGAGGCTACCAGTTGTTTGAAGGCAACGATCTCAGGAGGGAGGGGAGGCCAAGGGCCCCCTCCGGCATCCATGCTGGAGGACTCAGATTTTTACCAAATGAAGAGGCTAACCACATAGAGCTTTCTCTACTCTCTTTCTAGTTGGCCTCAGTAGCAAGAGGTTGCCGACGAAGGGTTCTGCAGAAGTAGTGGTGGCTAGGTCAAGGATGAGTGCGCTGTAGAGCTCTCTCACATGAAAAAGAGTATGTAGAGACTGAGAAACCCAAAATCACTTGCTGAGACGATGACAAAACATGTGCTTCCTACTTGCAGGGCTGAGCAAATAATGTATACCAAGCATATCTTTATTGTCTATACTCTCATCCAGATCTACATTTTTTTTTGAAGTGCCCTTCCTTTCTGCATTTCAAGAACACCTTTATAGGTTTTCCTGGAGATTTAGATCTCCCTCTAGATTTAGATCTCCCTCTAGATTTAGATCTCCCACTCGAGGATTTATTTTTGTTTCTGTTCTGGGACAGTCCTTGTTCAAACAAGGCATCACCATTATGACCCTCTGTATTTTTCCATCTCATCCCCTAGGACAACAAGGATGAGACTATTTCATCAAACTGCAAGGCAGTCACATTGCTACATATTGCAACAACCAGACCATCTCACAAATTTGGTAGGGAACACAACAAACTGATGCACTTATCTTCATTTGAAATTTTTATATCAACAGATAACAACTAGCTTACCATAATATTAAAGGCATTCAGATGCTTTGTCACTGAGTCTCCATCCTTCATCCTCAAGCTATACAACTTTTCCCGTAGGAACAATTTATTCACCATAGACTTAGATTGGTACAAAGTCCCTAACTTGTCCCACAAAGCCTTCATCGGAGCTTCCCTTAATACATTCAACAATACTGAATCTGAGATACACAATCGTATTGTGTTCTTTTCCTTCCGATCTAACTTCACCTAGTCTTCAGCTGACATTTCTGTTGGTTTAATACCTAGATCTATTGTGATCCACTAATTTTTATCCACCAATAGATCCTCCATCTTGAGTTTCCACAAGTCAAAACTCTGACCATTAATTTTCTCGATCTCTATCTTTCTACTGCTCACCATCTTCTTTCACCAGAAGAATAGATCTCGCAGAAATCTGACTGAACATGGTCTAACATAGGCCCAAGCAAAACCCCTCAGCAGCAGAGGCGTCCCTTGAAGCCAAAACTTGGCTCTGATACCAAATGTAGGTTTTAACCCCATATAAAAATTGCTTGCATACGAATTCTAAAAAATAGAAAATAAACAATGATGAGAGCATAAAACATAAAACATATATACACAGAGATTTTCCCCTGGATCCCAAAACCGGGACTACTAGATTGATTTTTCATTATATTCCTTTCAAAATTACAATACTATAATATATATATATATATTATATATATATATTATTATATATATACATGTTGAAGCATCCATAAACCCCATTCCATTAACCCTGGATTAGAACATAACCGTATTCCTTGACCGATCTACAAAATACCATGGGCGAAAACTATTCATGCGAAAACCATGTGTGAAAACCATGCACAAAACCATAGTAGTAGGTCCTCGACTAATATAGGGTCCGAAAAAAAAATAAAAATCCTTGGGCCATTGCCCTGGACCCCATAGAGGGGGTTGTCGCCCCCCATGTGACGTCCCAGCTGTGCCCATCACAATGAACATGGGGTACTCTTGCCCCCCTTGTGACGCCCCTGCTACGTCTAACACAACAAACATGGGGTACTCTCGGCGCGCCCCCCCGCCCCCCACCCCCCACCCCACACGTGGGGCTAGTCGTGGAAAGAAAAAAACACACACCCAACACACCTAGCAAGCACCTGCTCCCTTTCATTCAAAGCCAAAGCGGGCTCGAGCAAGAAACAAAGAAAATTCGGGGAGGAGGAGACCTCTGGAGTCGAGAAACAGAGCGAGGTATACCTTATGGAGGAGATGTCGAGGTTAATGGGAAGGATTTATGCTATGGAATCTATTCCTTCTAAAGCATAGGAGAATGCATTTCAAGAAAGAGGCTTAGGAGGTATTAAACAAGTGTCAAAGTTGCACCACCCGAAGTCGGCATAAGAGACTCAGACAGAAGGAATTTAGGAGACTCATATGGATGATCAAGTGGACATGGACACCCAACCAATGGCTAATATGGAAGGATGCTTCCTGCAGATGTCAAAGGGGACCTCTTAGGGCATTCCTCTCCCTTGTTCCTCCATTTCTTTCTTATCGTGTCCTATTTCTCTTTTAGCTTTAGATGGGAGTCAAAATGTGTGTGATCATAAGGTTGAAATGTTACCAAATCTGGTTATACCTCTATCATTGAAACTAGTCCCATGTGACATCCCTGGTGTTTCTGATGGATGTATGTCACCAATTTTTTCCTCTAAATCTGTCCCTTTGGAAGGAAGAGGAGAAAACTCTTATAGATACAACCTTAGATCTCGTCAGATAGGTCTGAACTTGGAGTCCTCTGGAGGTGGTTTGTGACAAATATTTGTAACCTAGGGTACTGGAAAGGGAAGAGGTAGAAAATCAAACATATCATTGGCATAGGCTAGGGAAAAAGAAGAAATAGCCTCGGGGAAACAATACTTAATGGAATGAGACCTTAGAGCTTTGCAGACCCATTGTGGGGTTTCAAAATGATAGTTTTATCCTTCAATTGTAGGGGTTTAACAAGTAATCCCAAAAAACTTGCTCTGAAAATACTGGTACATTTTATAGGTTTGGAGGTTCTATTTTTGTAGGAAACTTTAGGGGATGGAGACAAGCTTTTGCCTTACTTGAAGGCTTGATTCCCCATTGGTGGTTTGTAGGCTCGGATGTGAGAGGAAGATCTGGGGGTTTTTCCCTCAGATGGAAGGTACCTGGAGCATCACAAATGGTCTTAGTTTGGAGGGGTTCTCTGTAGACTTTGGAACCAATTTTACCTTTCTAAACATCTATGGTCCGCATGAGAATCATGTTTTTTACTGGTCAGACTTAATGAAGAGATCATTGATCAATCGTGAGAATCTTATTATAGGAGGGGATCTCAATTTTTCAATAGGGGAGGTTGAATCCTGAGGGGATCATGCTAGTCTTGACAACCTTACTGATTTCTTCTTCCATCTTTTTTCTTATGTCAATCTCATTGATCTTCATCCCATTAAGCTCAAGCCCACATGGAGGAATCAATGGTTGGGAGAAGATAGGGTGGCTAAACAACTTGATAGGTTTCTTCTATATGAGGATCTAGTTAGTAGACATAATCTCTTGTGTCAGTGATTGGAGTGGGAGGAAAATCATATCACTCTCCTATAATTTTAGATATTAAGGGAATATCCTCGAAACCAGCCAACCCTTTTAAAATGAATGTTGGTTGGCTAAAGGATGAATATTTTAGGAATCCGGTTAGCACAAACTGGAAGTAGTATGATGGGGATTTAAACAAGTTGGCTTCACAATAGTTCAAAGACAATTTGAAACATATCAAGCAATTGACCAGGTTTGGGCTTCTCAAAAGCGAGTTGTGAGGAGGAGGAGCTCTTAGATATAGAAAATTAGTTGAGCCTATTATTTGAGTCCCATGATGAAAGGTCTAAAGGTAAAGAGTCAAGGGAAGCTTTGAGAAGTTTAACCACTAGAAGGAAGAACAATCTAGTAGACATGGAGGTAGAGTGGAGACTGAAAAGTCAAGCCATATGTTTGGAAAAAGGATATGAAAAAAAATCAAGCTTATGCAAAGTGGTGAAAGTATGTTAACACCACATGGAAAATGAATGATCAACAGGGGAGAGTAATTTTAGATTTTGAAGGTCTAGCAGGCTTGAGTAAAGCCCATTTCCTTCAAATCCCTTTATAGGGTATTGATTGAAAAATTAATCAAAGTTGCAATTTTTCCATTGATTTGTGGAGGAGGAAGAAGGAAGGGCACCGATGGAGGAGATTTCTAAGCAATAACTAAATACTACTCTTTCAAGCTTACATAGAGACAAGAGTCCAGGGTCAGATGTCTGGACGATTGAATTCCTCTTGGATTTCTATGAACTTATTGGGGAAGATCCGTGGAAAGTGATTAATGATTCCAAGGGCGAGGGGAGTATTCTACCAGCCTTTAACTCCACTTTCATTGCTCTAATCCCCTAAATTTGATGACCCATCCTTCTGAAGAATTTAGACTTGTTTCTTTGTGTAACTGCATTTATAAAATCATAGCCAAGGTTATTGCTTTGAGAATTAAACCCATATTGTCAAAATCCATTTCCAGTGAGCAATTTGGATTCTTGGATGGGAGACAAATTCATGAGGCAATAGGGGTAGCGCAGGAAGGGCTTCATAACATCAAAACAAAAAATCTCAAAGGGGTCATTATCAAGCTTGATTTATCAAAAGCTTATGATTGGGTTAACTGGATTTTTATTCATCTCATCCTTACACATGTAGGTTCTGAGGTCCCTTTTATTGACTGGATTATGTGTTGTATAATGTCAATTTATTTTGCGGTACTTACCAATGGAGCAACATCCCCTTTTTTAAGAGCGGAGAGGGGTTTTCAACAGGGTTGTCATCTATCACCCCTTCTTTTTATCCTTGTCGTTGAAGGTTTAAGAAGAATGTTG
The DNA here is from genome assembly GCA_000404065.3 of Pinus taeda. Lineage (NCBI taxonomy): Eukaryota > Viridiplantae > Streptophyta > Pinopsida > Pinales > Pinaceae > Pinus > Pinus taeda. Next base: position 8,394 of record APFE031596960.1, on the reverse strand, counting down.
GCAGAGGCCAAAAGAAGAGGGGATTTCGAAGGTTTAAGTGTTGCTCTAACAATATTAATCACTCATTATTTGTTGACGACATTTTAATATTTTGCAATGGGGATTATAGAGACATTCAACGTCTACATGAGATCTCGACACTCTTCAACAGTGCAACTGAAATGGTGGTAAATGATATGAAATCCACTCTCATGGTTCATAACTTGACAGTCTAGGAAATCACAAATCTGAGAAGCTTGTTCCCTTGTGAGGTAAGGACTTTCAAAGTAGGACTAAAATATTTGGGATTCCAGTTAAAACCAAATAGCTATAGGATTCAAGTCTGGTCCTAAATTTTGGAAAAACTAAGGAAGAGACTTTCTAGTTGGAGTCATAGGTGGTTTTATTGAGCTAGACGACTGGTTCTGGCAAAATCAGTGATAGAAGCTATGTCGGTCTACTGGATGGTGCTAGCATGGATTGTAAAGGTATTTTAGAAAAATATTGGAGATTATGTTTTAGATTTCTCTGGGAAGGGAATCATGATAAGTTTATTCTATCATGGGTCAAATGGTCAAGAATAGTGTATCCCAAACTACTTGGTGGGTGGGGACTCAAAAATGTTTTTCATTTCTCGAAAGCACTGGCTGTGAAATAAGGATGGAGGTTGATATCTACGTCCATATTATGGACTGATGTAGTATTTCAAAAGTACATTAGGCCCCTTTCTTTGGAAAATTGGATTTGAATGGCTATCAAGCCAAGAGAAAATATCCCAATGGTTTAGAGATCGATCCTCAATTCGTTTGATTTAATCTCTGCTGGGTTGGCATGGAGGATTGGGAAAAAATCGAGGATGAGACTCGGATGTGATCCATGGCAAGGTAGTGGATCTGATCATATTCTACCTCAAAATCTAGTAATATTTGTGTAGGATGTTGGCATCACAAACTTGGATCGAATTCAAATCCTCAGACTACATTGAACTAGTCACAGGGATGGCAGTCAGCGGTGGACTTGAACCTACCACATGATTTCTAGGATAATTGGGGGAATTATATTGAAGTGTTGAAAAGGGCCCATATTAGGCTTTATGGCTAGGATGACGAATTGGCATGGACTTTCTCTCCACATGGCGTTGATACTCCAAAATTAGGATACATTCACTTGACGTCATAGACCCAAATGGAGGGAGAGGTAAGTGGTGGAGGGTTGTCTGAAAGGAAAAATGACCACCAAATGAAAAATTGATAACTTGGTGCATTATGGCTAAAAGGGTCCTGGCGTGGGACATTATTCAAAGAAGATATGCAATAGGCCCTGGATATGCAAGTGGAAAAATAGATCACCTTTTTACATTGTGCCCCTTCACCCAACGAACTTGGAAAGAATGCAAAAAAATGTTGAGTTTGTAGAGCAGCTAGAGGGAAGAAGTATATGCTAAATCTTGGCACTTCTGGGTTCATAATAGAGAGAACAAAATTTTCCATGCTCTCCATCTAATAATCAATTAGGGGATCTGGATCGCCTGCAACAAGGAAATATTTTGAGGTCTAGCATCTAGCCCAAGGAAAATAACAGTGGAAAGTTTGGCTATCCTTAGTGATTACCCACATTTTAAATAAGATCTTCCTCCTAGAATCATAATAGAAGAGATCTTAGACAAATCAATCCCGTGGGGCTACTTCGATGGGGCAGACTAGGAAAATGAAAACTTGGAAGGAGGGGGTTTCATTCTTTACATATCTGAGCATCATTCTTATCAGGTCAAAATGGGTATAGGAAACAACTCAAACAATTGGGTAGAATTGTTAGCATGTAGATCTTCAGTGGATTTTGTTATTGATAAAGGGTGTGAAAACATTCATATCTTTGGGGATTCCTTGCTCGTAATCAACTAGGCCAATGGCTCACAATGATGCATACATATTTATCTAAGGAAAATTATGGATGATATTTCTACACTCTGTCAAATTTTCACTCAGTTCTCTTGCAAACACATTTTCAGGGAGAGGAACAAGGATGCATACCATATTTCTAAGGAAGGTGTACTTTTGGATAGAGGTCTTTTGCATGTGACGAAGATACAGGGACCAAATCATTTTGCTTATTATCATAGGCCTTTTGATGATATTCCATAGTTCATCCACAGTCTAATATAGTCCTCGACACCCAAAACTTTATGATATTTATATTTAGTTATATATATATATATATATATAGCATTTTTTTGGACAACTTCTTCTATGGTGGCATCAACTGTTTCATTGTTTCATTTTTGGGCACAAATCGACCTTTTGTATATGGAAATGATAGATTTTGTGTAATGGCATGCTTTTCTATATAATGTTCAACTTAGTATAAAAATAATGTTTGAACAATTACAACTATTTTTTTTTTTTTTTTTATTTTTATTATTTATTTAAATTATTATTATTTATTATTATATTATTATATATTTTTTTTTTTTTTTACCATGGTATGTATTGTGATTACATGAGCACAACTATGCTGTGTACATATACAACATTGTTGTAGCAGGATAGAAATTTATAAGTTCTTCTTGAACACGAAAAAATGCAACAATACACAATGATATAAGTGCATATGATAATGATTCATATAATATATATCTATATCTATATATATATATATATATATATATATATAATTATATATATTAATATATATATTTATATATATATATAATATATATATAATATTATATATTATATATTATATTATAATAATATATATAATATATTTTCATGTGTCAGGGTCCCATGAAGATCAAAGACCACTACATACACAAAATATTTGTACCAGGCAGATCTACTCAAAAGGATCATTCCGTGTCAACTCAACCATAGAGCCTGACCCCGAGAGAGAGAGAGAGTTGTACAAGTTTCTTGCTCTTGTTTATTTTAATTTGTTATAAAATAAATAAATAATCATATATCTAAAGATATGTTTTTGGATTTCAAGACTTAAACATCTTGGAATCTCGCTCGCATGGGCTTAAAAGATAGGGCAATAATCCCCACCCATCTATCTTAGCCTTATGAAATTTGATGTGTTTGTGTCAAGTATTAGAACTTCACCCTAAATAGCTCCCACTCCTATTTGTTCCACTCTACTATGGAACAAGATATAATCAAAATGAATGGAACCCCTTTTCCTCTTATTGGCTCAGTTATAACATATCTTGATAGCTAACTAGGGATGGAATTTTGACTCCTTGAACTCTCCATTATAGTTACAAATTTGGCCCTTCTAGAGACTTCTTCCAAGTCACGATGTGGGCCAATTTAATGTCTTTAAATTGTCAATCATAAATTGTCAACCAGGGTGCATAGAGTGATGAGGTACAGATGCACTATGTGTGCTAGAAGTTATTCCTTATGTCGTTATGTTCTTGTTAGGGCCTAAGCTTAAGATTAATATGGAGGTGGTGTCATTGATTATATTAGTGTAGCAGTCCTTAAAGTTGTCAGCTAATTTCTTAGAAGTTATTCTCTATCTAATTAGTTTATGGATGATATGAGAGTGATCCTAGTATTATATTGTTTTGGAATTTTTGGTCTTGAATCTTTATGCTACAACTTCTAATTCACTAAGTTCAAAAAGAAATCTATTCTATCAATTGTGAATAAATATTGTCTGAACTCAATTGTTTAGGAGAAAACTCTCACACTTTTACTTATTCAGTTTTCCTTCAAACAAGATATTTCAAACAACATCTATACTATGAAGTAAACACACTTGAACTATGCTAGATAATAAGCAAATGAAGTAACCATGTTGTACCAGGTATAAAGCAATTCAAATAATAGAGTAAACTAGGTATGAAGCAGATGAAAGTACTTATGCAAAAAACGATTCATTGGCGAATTCATTATGTTGCATTTCCACACAAAACAGGGTATTCAAGGAATGAAATAAATCGAATTGCAATTGGTTAAGACTTGTCACTGTTCGTAGGGGCCCTCCACAGATCAGTTCATAACCTCAAATCAATGCAACGCATACACACAAAACCAATTCTATTGCTGACAAACAAAATTCACAAACTCTTTCAAAATTACATCATCCGGTGCACACCAAATCACAGTGCGGGCATAAGTTTTATAACAGGTCTCTGGCATAACAACATGAGTAATTTAAGCCTAATATATTTATCTTAGCTAAACTATATCACTAAGATATTTTGTAAGGAAATCGATAAGATTTCTATTGAACTCAGATTTTGTTTCGGCGAAAATCCCAATTGGCTTGGGGTTTGACCGTGATCTCCTCCACTTATCTTAATGAATAGTTTCAAGGGGATAGGAAGGGATCCACGAGGGAACCATTCTCTATCCATATGCATCCTTCACTGCTGACCTGTAGCTTCTGAACCTTGAAAATAATGGAGACAACTACAAAAATCTAGATTAGCTGCGGAAACAGACCGATTCGGTAGCCAATTGCATTCTTTAACAAAACAATAGGGTATAAAGTCAAACATGAATAATAAAACATATTATTGAACACCTTCATCAAAACTTGGTGGATATGGTTTTATTTAGTTGGTAAATATATAGGAAAAGAGAGGAATATTAGGCAAAAAGGGATGTCATGGTAAGACAATCTTCAGTCTCTACATTCCCCCAGACTAGAGATTTTGTATGTCCTCATACACTTCTTCCTTGTCAGTCACTTGTGCCTCCTGCTTATGTCCTCCAAGTTTCACTGTTTTCTTCTTTTTGGAAGTTATTGGCATTCTAGGTTTTCTCATGAGAATTTTGTGTTTAAGTTGATAATCTCTCTTTGCATAATTTTGTTTTCCTTCTTCAGCCTTTTGTTTTTCTTATACCACAAGTTCAGATGAAGGATGAGATTGTCACTTTTTGCAATCTGGATCTCACTTTGTGTCTTCAATGCTTGATTCTCATTCTTGAGATACCGGTTCAACGTTTCTAATTCAAAGATCTCCTGCTTTAAGATATTTGAGGCTGATTGTTCATTTACCTAGTTGCTCCCTGCTCCAGGACTCTGAATTGTTTCTTTGGTTGCTGTCTTTCGTTTTCAATGACTCTATACAATCATATATTTCCTGCTGAACAGGGTCAATACCCAGACTATGCACTGGGCTTCTTAGAGGTGAGCTGTAAGGTTGTGGTGATACTCTCGGTGATGATCTCGGTGACCCTTTTAGAGAACTTCCAGGGTTTTTGATTGGCTCCTCTTTTGTTGGTTCATTCTGTATTGGCTTATTCTCTGTTCGCTCATTTTCTATTGGCTCATTTGAGATTATCTGTGGGGTTGTGCTCAGCCTTGTACTCCTCCTCAATCCCGAGGTTTGTATTTTCAGTACTTTCCTTCTTTTAGTCTCTAGTTTTTCTTCTTGAGTAGGGGTCTTAGTTTGTGAGAATTCTTCTTTACTTTTGCTAGCTTCCTTTCTTCTAAGGTTTCCCCTCTTCATTTTCTGCAAAATCTTTACTATAGGCAACTCTTCTTCCGATAATTTTGTCTGAGTCTGAGGTGCCTGCTTCTTTATTACTTCTATGGTTCTCTTTCTTCCTCTCGGGGCCCTACTGCTACTTCTTTTTCTTGGGGATATTTCTTCAAAATGGTTCCTAACCAGAAAACTCCCCTAGTTATCCCCTATACTCGGAAGATGGAACTCAACTAATATTTTTATCAGGCCATGATGATACATGGTGTTTTCTATACACTAAATTTTCTTTTGAACATTTGGAGACATTTTCTTGAGACTATTTAAGAGGAAGTAGGGAAGGTTCATTTGGTGATCTTCAAGGAAATGCATCATCATCCTAACATGATAAAAATACATTTGCCCAAACCTACCCTCACAAGTGACAAACTTTTGAAGCACAAGTAATAAGTTTCTCCATTTATTCTTAAGAGCTATTCTGGGACTACCTTTCTTGTAGATAGTAGTGTCCATGTTCGAATTTTTGAGGAAGACCTTCCAATCCTCACCATTAATTCCCTTGTTCTCTAACCATTTTTCCCCACTCCTTGGTAGCTCAGTAGCCTCTACGATCATGGACTCTTTTATGGCGAGCTTAATGTCCCCTATTTCGGCTTCAGTCCCATCAAATAGTGCGCAAATGTCTTGGTTACTTCCCTGTGAAAGCCATTGAATTTTTCAATGAACTGCAACCATTGTCTCTTTTGCAGCGACTCTTTAGTATGTGGGTATCCCTCCAAGAATTGCTTCCCTGCTGGCTCAGTTCGAACAATTATCCCCATTCTGAAGGATGCTTTACCTCGAAGACTGGTTACCTTGACAAGAAAATGGAGCTGGTAGGGTTTGCTAAGTGACGGAAAGATGGAGTAGCTATGAAAGTTTAGAGGAGTGTAAGAATAAGGAAGAACATGTGAATTATCATAAGGGTTATAGGAATGAATCCGATCGTTAGGTGCATTTAAACTGATGATTTGGTAATTATTTTTCCAGGTTTGTAATGGGGACGTGACAAGACTTTTTAAGTGGTGGCATATGATATTTTGTTAGGCAACCATCACCCTTAAGTTATAATGATTACATTTTAGTTTCCAGCAGTACTATATCTGCTTAATCATATATACAATATAACCTTCCCTATTGTTAAATTAAAGTAGCACCTACCTTTGATCTACTTTTGCTAACCTTATTTGTTGTCCTTTGATCTCCTGTAGGTATGTACTTTGCTCTATCAACTGTCCTTTAATCCAAATCACCAAGTGTCCTTGTAGGCTCCAAAAATTTATTAGGTTGCAGAAACCTGTCATAGCTACGGAAAGTTATCCAAGCTGTGGAAAGTTGCTGATTCTGTAGCTATGAAAGAAAAACTTTTTAATAAAGGGACTTTATTATTTTTTGAAAGGAAAAATTTGAAGTGCCAACAAAAATTGGTTTCACTCTAAATTTCTATATACCTGCCAACAACATGTTGTTTTCTATTAAGTAAAATTTATATATATATATATATATAATATATATTATATATAATATATATATAATAATTATTTATATATAATATATAATATTATATATAGATATATATAAATTACTTATTATTATTATTTTTTTAAGAGTAAACTGAGTAAAAATTTCTAAGGTGGAAAAGAATAAGAATTCTTCTTGACCATCTTCAGTTCTGAATTATCTTGAAACATTTTAACAAATTCCTCTTTTGTTAATGGCTTCTGGTAAAGCCTGAGTTGATGTCCATTTACTAATAGAGGAGTTTTCTCTTCACATTTTCAACTTCATAAGGTCCAAGCCAATGGGTTTGGAATTTTCCTTGAAATTTTCTGAATTTTGAATCAAAGAGCAATGCCCAATATCCTGGATGAAATTTCATTTCTTTAGTGTACTTATCATGCCATCTTGATCTCTGTTGTTGAACTAGGCTAGTTCTATGGAAGTCTTCTTATCTGATTTCATCGAGCTCATTTAGTTGTGTCATCCTTTGCTTCTGGACTTTTGGAAAGTCAAGATCTAATTGGACTACTGTCTTATAGGTCTGGATCTGGAACTCTATCGGAAGTAAGACTTGCTTCCCATAAACAGGTTCATAGGGAGTATGCCCTGTAGTATTTCTCCATGTAGTTCTATCGGCTTATAAAGCTTCTGGAAGCTTTTCCACCCAGTCCTTCCTGTGTAGATGTACAGTCTTGGTAAGGATAACTTCAATCACCTTATTTATTGACTCAACTTGTCCATTGGCTTGTGGATGGTATGGAGTGGACTTCCGATGTTTTATCTTGTAATGGTCCACAAGCTTCTGCACTAGTCTGGATGTGAACTGTGTTCCTTGATCTGTAACAATTTCTCTTGGGACACCAAAACAAGTAAAAATATCCTCAAAAAGAAATGAAACTACAACATTTTCAGTAGCAAAAGGAAGTGCTTTAGCCTCTACCCATTTAGTGACATAATCAATACATACCAGAATATACTTCTTTTTCTTTGAAGGTGGGTTGATTGGTCCAACAAAATCCAATGCCCACTTTTCAAATAGTTCGATGAGTACCTATGGTTGCAGTGACATTTCATTTGAAAGAGTAGGTTTGCTCATTCTCTGACAACTGTCGCATCTCTTAACATATTGTTTGGTGTCCCTGGAAATGGAAGGCTAATAATATCCTAGAAGCAAGATTTTGTAAGCGGTTCTTTTGTCAGAAAAATGTCCTCCACATGGCTCATCGTGACAAGCTTTAAGTATTTCTGGTATTTTGTCCTCCCAAACACATCTCCTGATGATCAAACCTGGTCTTGTCTTGTATAATTCTTCATTTATCCCTGAATAAGATGTGCTATTGTGGAATATTCTTCTCTTTTCTCTACGAGATAAATGAAATGGAATTTTTTCTGTGGCCAAATAGTTAGCAATATCTGCATACCAAGGTGATTTAGTAGAT
>APFE031596958.1:0-14461 GCA_000404065.3 Pinus taeda | reverse complement strand
GACAGTGGGTATGAGATCAAATGTTGTGGGGATATTTCTGTGAAGCTACCTAGTGGCGACATCAAACATCTCAAAAATGTTTTATATGTTCCAGGAATTAAAAAGAATTTGATCTCTATCTCTATGATAACAGACCAGGACATGCAGGTGCAATTCTTCAAGAATGGATGTGTCATTCAGGATAGCCAATTGGAGACAGTTGCAATAGGAGTACGCGTGGGGAATTTGTATAGACTGGATGCAAGGAGCATGCCACGACAAGCGATGGTTGTAGCAACATCAATAGCTGAAAATCTCTGGCATCAGAGATTTGGACATCTCAATTTACAAGATCTCATCTTACCCAAAAAGAAAGGTATGGTCGATGGTCTTCCTGCTTTACATAATATCAAACTGGAATGTGATGGATGTGCATTAGGGAAGATGCATAGAGATGAATTCCCTTCGCATGTTAACAGAAAAGAAAGAGACATCCTAGAACTAGTGCATACAGATATTTTTGGACCTATGCAGACTAGGTCTTTAGGAGGTGCATACTACTTTCTACTATTTACAGATGACTGCACTAGGATCTCTTGGGTATATTTTTTAAGAAAAAAGAGTCAAGCTTTCCAATACTTTAAAGAATTCAAATCTATGATAGAGAACCAAACATGAAAGAAGATAAAGATTCTCCGCTCGGATCGAGGGGGAGAATACAGGTTAGATGAGTTCATGAACTTCTGCAAGCAGCATGGGATTATATAGAAATTCACAGTGCCACACACTCCACAGCAGAATGGAGTAGCAGAACGCAAGAACAGAACCCTTGTGGAGTGCGCGAGAAGTATACTTCAAGGTAAGGGTATTTCTAATGGTCTTTGGGCAGAAGCCATTAATACTGTTGTTTATTTGAAGAATAGGAGTCCCACCAAATGTCTAGGCTTCAAAACCCCCTTTGAAGCATTGTTTGGACTCAAACCAGCAGTCGGTCATTTAAGAATATTCGGATCTAAAGCTTTTGCTCATATACCAAAAGCAGATAGGAAAAAGCTAGACCCCAAAGCCTTGAAATGTATATTTGTAGGATATGGCACAGAGTATAAGGCATACAAGTTATATAATCCTGTGAGTCATAAAGTGTTTGCAAGCAGAGATGTCATTTTTAATGAACATACAGAAGATGGAAAGGAAGACTCTAACAATCACAGCCACATTCCATTCCTGATAGAATTGAACAGTGAAGAAGAAGAAGAGCAGGAGTAGGAGCAGGAGCAGAAACAGGAAAAAGTAGCAACAGATAGTGTAATAAGTGATGATGCAGGCTCGGAGAGTGCTGAAACAGATAGAGTTGAGGTAAGTCCTTTACCTAGAAGATCAGGTAGGAAGACTAGACTACCTGCAAAATTCAGAGACTATGCTTTAATGTCCAAAATTTTAAATATTGTAGAACCCTCAAACTATGAAGAAGAAAGTAAATCAGATGAATGGAGGGCTACAATGTATGAAGAAATGGAATCAATATATAGAAACCATACTTGGGACTTAGTTGAGTTGCCAGAAGGAAAAACCCCTATAGGTTGTAAGTGGCTGTATAAACCTAAGATAAATGGAGATGGGAGTGTAGAAAAATTCAAGCTAGACTGGTAGCAAGGGTTATTCACAACAAGAAGGAATTGATTTCGATGACACCTTTGCCCCTGTAGCTAAACTTAATACAATTAGAATGCTAATCTGTTTAGCAACAAAACATAAATGGAAGCTACACCAGTTAGATGTTAAATCTGCATTTCTGACTGGAGAATTAAAAGAAGAAATATATTTAGTACAGCCTCCTGGTTTTGTGAAAAAGGGGCAGGAGCATTTAGTGTGTAAACTACATAAGGCACTTTATGGTTTGAAACAAGAACCCAGGTTCATGGTATGAAAAAATTGATTCATTTTTTATTCAGCATAGTTTTCATAGGATCCTCAATGATCCAAACCTGTAAATAAACAGACAAAAATCATTTTGATTTCTTTGTATGTGGATGACATGATAATAACAGGGAATGCAAATAATTTGATCAAAGAAATCAAGAAGCAAATGTCACAGGTATTTGAAATGAAAGACCTTGGTGATATTCATTACTGCTTAGGATTGGAGGTGTGGAAAGATTCTGGTCAAACTTTTCTAACCCAAGGAAAGTATGCCAGAACCCTGTTGGAAAGATTTAGAATGGAACAGTGTAAAACAGCAGCGACACCATTGCAACAGAACCTCAAGCTAAGCAGTGACGATGGCACAAAACAGGTGGATGCCACTTTGTATAGACAGCTAGTCGGAAGTCTGATCTATCTCACGACAACTAGGCCTGATCTGGCATACTCTGTTAGTGTGTTGATCCAATTTATGTCTAGACCACTTGACAGTCACTAGAATGCAGCAAAATGTGTGTTGAGGTACCTTAGTGGTACTTGTAATTATGGTCTTTTATACACTGACATTTCTGATGTTACTTTAGCAGGTTATTCAGATTCAGATTGGGCAGGCAACCTGGATGATCGTAGATCCATCACAGGATATGCATTTAGTATTGGATCCAGGGTTATTTCGTGGAGTAGTAGAAAGCAAAGCACAGTAGCATTATCATCATGCGAAGCCGAGTACCAGGCGTTGTGTGTAGCTACATGCGAAGCCATCTGGTTGAGGAGATTGCTCAGTGATGCAGGCAAAGGACAAAGAGAAGCAACCAGCATCAAAAATGACAACCAGAGCACAATAAAGCTTGCATACAATCCAGTTTTCCACAAGAATACTAAACACATTGATACTCAGTTTCACTTTGTACGAGAAAAGATACAATCTAAGGAAATCTGTGTGGATTATTGTAATACTTGTGATAATTTAGCTGATATTTTTACTAAGCCTCTAGGGTGAGTAAAGTTTGAGTTATTTAGAGGGATGTTAGGTGTGCAGAATAACCCTTTCTCCATTAAGGGGGGAAGTTAGAAATAATGGAGAAATGGTTATGTGGCTGTAACACATTTTCTTAGTTTAGGAGTAGTTCCTAGAATTTAGGAGGTTGTTTACAACTACCTATTTTTCAGTCATGTATTTAATATGTAATATTCATTCGTGTATGACGTGTGAGTAAACGAGAGAGAGAGTCTCCTCCTTGTTTGAGTGCAGTCTCCAGGTGATGTACACATCTGTGAGCTGCAACTCCTTCTTTTAATTCAAAGTTTGAATTTTATCTATAAAGCCAACCATCAATGGAAAATAGAGAAAACGAATGTATTTAAACAGTTATGTCTAATCAGATCTAATAAGTGGCTGAGAACCAAACCTATTGGGTTCTTCACAATTTTATTGAATCGATTTGCCTAAACCAGATCCATACACCTAACTTGTGTTTAGATATGGATCGATCTATATGAAGAATGACTTACATAAAACAAACGTGTAAGATAAAAATCAGACTTAAATTGAAAAAGAAGGAATTGTAGCTCACAGGTGAGTATTGCACCTGGAGACTGCACCCAAAACAAAGAGAACTCTCTCCGTACATTGTACATACATCAAATGAGTAATTACATCATTAAGTACATTACTAGAGATCAGGAAGTTGCAACCGAACTCCTAAACTCTAGGAACAAATCCTAAACTAAGGAGATACAACCTGTGTAACCATTTCTCCATTAATACAAAATAATATTAATTATTTTCAACTCCCCCCCTTAATGGAGAAATGATTACCTTGAATTCCTAGCATCTCTCTAAACAATTCAAACTTTACACGCCCAAGAGGCTTAGTAAAAATATCAGCCATGTTATCACAAGTTTTACAATATTCAACACATATCTATTTTGACTGTAGTTTCTCTCGAACAAAATGAAATTGAGTATCGATATGCTTGGTATTTTTATGAAAGACTGGATTGTATGCAAGCTTGATGGTATTTTGGTTGTCAGTTTTGATAATAGCTAATTCTTTATGCTATAATGGTGTTGTTGCTAATCTGCACTGCTCCATTTTGAACGTTTCCCGCACTGCTCCATTCTGAACCTTTCTAGCAAGCTTCTGGCATACTTCTGGCAAGTTCGCTGATACCAAGATAAAAATCAGACTTGAATTGAAAAAGGAGGAGTTGTAGCTCACAGGTGAGTACTGCACCTGGAGACTGCACTCAAAACAAAGAGAACTCTCTCCGTACACTCTACATACATCAAATGAGTAATTACATCATTAAGTATATTACTAGAGATTAGGAAGTTGCAACCAAACTCCTAAAATCTAGGAACAAATCCTAAACTAAAGATATACGTTACAACCTGTGTAACCATTTCTCCATTAATACAAAATAATATTAATTATTTTCAACTATTTAGAAATAGTTTATTAGAAAAAAAATTGGCAGAAAAAAGTCTAGATGAATTCAAGAAAAAATATTGTAGAAATAGATTATTGGAGAAAGAATTCTCGCGGAAAGAAGTACAGATAGATACAAGAAACAAATTTGGTGAAATTTGAGGGAAACCGCGAACTTGTACTCTCCTGAGAAGATCATTGCCCGCCAGTTATTCGTTTTCCTTTTCAATGAATAAAAAATGCACTAAAACATCAAATGCCTCACTAGATTGATCATAATTCTTGATCTTAGACTTCTGCTATTTATATTTATTAAAAAATTATCTTTAGGATTAATCACATTGATTATGTAATTAATCTGAAAGATTGATTATAGTAAAAGAGATTTTCTTTATTTTCACACGAAACAAAATCACATTTACTGATTTCCTGATTTCCAAAGTAGGGAGGGCTATGTGAAAAGGATGCCATCTAGAGTATGAAATCCAAAAAAATCACATTTCCTGATTTCCAAAGTAGGGAGGGCTGTGTGAGATGTCATTTGTGAATGTAATGTAGTTTTGCAAGTGGCACACCATTATTGTTCAAAATGTAACAATCTCCTAACTATATGGTCGGGTGAGTCAGAGTGGGATTCACGAATGTAGCTTTTCTAATTAAACCTCCACATATATTACATCCTCATATTGCAAAGCTTCTTCGAGGTGGGAGTGAAATTTCCTTAAATTTTGAATTTTCCTTATGGTAATAATCCTTGAAAGCCTACTTCCTATGTTCTCAAAAGTGGAGTTATGTTAATTTTCTCATTCTTTTAAAAGAAATATTGAAAGAAATTGTTTGAAAAGAAATATCGAAATAAATTGGAATTCTAAAAATATTAATGTTGGAAGGTATTAATTTCAACTACTCTCTATTAATGCAGTAGCTAGATTAATCTAGAGATTACAACAGATGTTCAAAGTACAGGTTCTAGAAGTCGGTGGATACGTTGACAATGGGCACCGCCCTATATATCTCCAGAAAGATCTGTGGTGTGTATATAAACCTGTTTTAGTCATCAAATGAAAACATGTTGTGTTTTCTATGTTATGTGTTTTGAGTGTGCTCCACTTTCTGATATGGTATCATAGTAGTAAAGGTTGAGTGTTGTGTTTTCAACAATCTAATCTCTAATATGGTATCAGAGCTTAGGTGAGCTTGAGGAGACACAGCTCACTGTGTGGAGAGGCCAGTTGTTGTGCGACGTGTTTGAGTTTAGAGAGCTGAGGGTTTGAGCTCAAGTGAGCTGTGAGAAGACAGAGCTAAGGTGAATTATGAGGTAGCGTTGTTGTGAATAGGAGTGTTGTTCAAAAGTGTGAAGGGATTGTTGTGTGAGGGCGCATAAGAGAGTTGAATCACATCTGGAGTCCGCCAAAGTATTTTCTTGGCCTCTGAAGTAAAGCTTGCCGTGCCAGTGAAGTTGTTGTTGCTCTTTTGAAGAGAGCTTTCAGAATAGGTTGAGTGCCAAGAGGAGGCATTGATTAAAAGGAGCGTGTTGGTGCTGAGTGATTTATTGCAGTGAGCGTTGAGCTACCTGGGAACTTTGTGAAGTTGTTCTAGTCATGCTGAGAGTAATATGAGACGGGTGAAGGTTCTAGTGAACTGCAAATTGAATGAAGCTGCTGCGTGCGGAAGATACTGTCGAATGTGATTTCCTTGTTCCAGCCACGAAAGGAGGAGAGAGCTGCTGAGTCTTGACTGTGGTCGAGTTTCTGTTTGCAAGAGCCATTGTTGGAACACCAAGTTTGTATGTGGCGAGTGTAGTGCAGATCATAATGAAGCTTGTACCTGCTGACGCTTGGTGAACTATGAAGTAAAAGCCATCCACTGTGTGGAGTAAAATTTGTATGGCTTGGCATAGCATGGAAAGTAAAATCTATGTGCTCTCTGATATTTGTGCATGTTGTGGATCACATCATCTGTAGCTATGTTAAATGAAGAGTGTTCTGTTGAGAGTGAGAGCGTGGAGGCCTGGTGCAGACAAGGCCGAGGACATGAGTGGTCGAGTGGTGTTGGAGTGTGGGAGCTATGCGTATGGTGGAGTTGTGTGCTCATCGAGTTGGGAGCTATGTGCTCATATAGTTGGGAGCTGTGTGCTCAGCCGGTTGTTGGCTCACTCAGGTGAGCTGTGAATGAGGCCCAGTGGTATCTGTGTGAGGCCAGAGCTGAGTTAGAAGAGTGTTGTGTTAAGTGCAGTGTGAGGTGAGCTAATGCGTGCATTTAAGCATATAGTGCGACTGATCAGGGCGACTTCCATAGTGCTTGAGGAGTTGTTGGCCTAGTTATAAAAAGAGGCAAGGAGATGAGTAAAGAATTTTCATTGTTTGTTGGCGTGGCATTTTGAGGAGTTGTGGTGCGTAGCAGCCGTTCTACTGCATATTGAAGATTGTTGAGAGTTATTTGGTGCGGGAAGGTTGCTGCGAGAGATGCAGCATGGTGCTGTGAGTGTGGAGCAAATATGCCTAGTATGTTGAGTTGTGATTTGAATGCTTGTGGAGCCGAGGTCGGCTCAAGTAAAGCTGCTGCGTAGGAGGACGCGTTGAGTCCTGTGTTGCAGGGCCATTGTGAGAGCTGTTGGAAACGCTGGCATCTATAGAACTGTGTTGTGAGACGTGAAGGCTTGGCCTAGCCGTTTCATTGGTTGTTTGCTAAGAATTCAGAGTGTCGTACTGTGCATCTATTTGGCTTCTGATTTTGTTTATCTTCGTAACATTTCAAGTGTGTAATTTTCCTCAGCAAAGTTGCAATGGCGGACGATTTGCGAATTAAATTTGATAACGGATATTTATTTTATGAAAATGAATTGCAAGTTATCTTTGAAAAGAAAATGATTGATAAATTGTTGTTTGCTTTTGATGATCACGTGGAAGAACATGAAAAAGAAATTGTAGTAGCAGTTAAAGGAAGAAACAAGTTTGAAGATGTCAAGCTTGATCATGATGCAGAGATAAAGCTAATTGAAGGATGGCTTGAGAAATCATTTAAACATATTGATGTAGGTTTGAAAGAAGAAATTGGCATGGTGAAGAATTTTGAAACTGAAGAATCCATGAATGAGGAGGATGACAAAAATCAATATGGTTCTGTTTATGAATCTTACATTGTTTTTGAGTGTGTAGATATTGACAATCAGGAAGAAGCAACAAAACTTGAAGAAATTGCAAGCAAGTATAAGTCCCAAGAACGTGAAGCAATGTTGAATACAAAGAATGTTAACCTGCCATCAAGAAAGGAGAATCTCAATCACTATCTTATGACAAGAAAGGTGAAGATGAAACTGCACCAGCAAAGGAAAATGAACAAGCATGGACCCTTTCACAAGAAGGAAAAAATGAAATGTTTTGTAAGCCTAGCTGAGACTTACACCAGCGGGCATGTCAATTAAGAGTATAGTGTCTTATAGTGTGTTTGTTATATAGTTGGAATTAAGGGGGAGTGTTAGAATTAAGGGGGAGATTACAACACATGTTCAAAGTACAGGTTCTAGAAGTCGGCGGATACGTTGACAATGGGCACCGCCCCATAGATCTCCAGAAAGATCTGTGCTGTGTATATAAACTTGTTTAAGTCATCAAATGAAAACAAGTTGTGTTTTCTGTGTTATGTGTTTTGAGTCTGCTCCGCTCTCTGATATGGTATCAGAGTAGTAGAGGTTGAGTGTTGTGCTAAACATATCAGAGCAGTAGAGGTTGAGTGCTGTGTTTAGCAGTCTAATCTCTAATAATTAAAACTTAATGATTATAACTTGAGGTAAAAAATAATAATAATTCATTCCATATATAAGCCTACTAATGATATTTACTACAAAAGCTCACTGCAGATTAATTTTATTGAGCAAAGAAGCACAATGATGAGAGCAAATTGCCCATTCTTCCTGGATATGGTTGTCCGCATAATAACAGTAACATGAACTCACAGCATATCAGCATAAACTCTCAGCACTCATGAACAAGATGAATCTATGAACAACACGAATATTCCTCATCGATATGATTAGCATAATAATATCAGCATAAACTCCCAGCATTTATGAACAAGATGAATCCATGAACAACGCGAATATTCGTCTTCGATATGATTTATACATACTGTTGCCAGGATAATAACAAGAACGCATGGACTCACATTATGTCAGCATAATAGTACGAGCAGATAAACTCAGCATCCATGAACAAGAAGAATCCGTGAACAACATGAACAGAATTAGCACAATCAATCCTTCTTCAAGGGGATTTCTCAAGAATACGCGCATATTAATAACGAGTCCCTTCCTCAATGGGGTTTCCAACGAATAACAGCATATTAACAATAGCCGGAGGACAACCCGTTCCAAGTATGAATGACAGAGGGTGAGAAAGAGTAGTTTATCGAGGGAAAGCTCCCGACGCTTATGCAGGCAGGAAGGATACATATTCCTTTCTGCTTTTGTAGATATGTGCAGAGGCTTCCTTATTTGTTATGCAAATATGTGCGGAGGTTTTAACAGCTGGTGAAACCATGCCACGCTGAAAAATGAGGTTTAAGATCTATTCATGGGACTCTGAAGAATGCGATTTAAGATCTATGCACTGGACTCGCACTCCAACACTGGATATGTGAGCATGATGTTTAAGATCTATACATGAGACTCGGACTCCGTAGCTGGAAATGTAATGATAGAATGTGTTAAAACTCGACATGGATGGAAATGGCCATGATATGACCCAAATGGGATACTAGAAAACCCGTCGATTTGTGTGATAAGAGCCTTGGAGAAAAAACACACTGTCCACAATAATCTATGAGGACTCAAAGCATCAGCCCACGTAGAAAGTTAAAAGATTTATTTGATTTATTTTAGAATTTTTAATATATAGTTTAAGTGGTTCGTAAGTATTTATAAATATCAAAACATTTAGTATATATTTTACATTGTTAAAATAAAAAAAATATGCAATAAGATTCTCCATTATAAAAATTTATTTTCACTTTACTATAGAGATTGTTAATTTATAAATAAATTTTGTTACAATATTATAAGTCAATTAGTTTAATAATATGCTGAAAAAAATTATAATTCATGTGACATTCTTTTGATTAACTAATTTTGTAAATAGGAATAAAGAGATCGTTACTTTTTAAATAAATATCAACTTTCAATCTGAAAACAATCTAGAATATTTGGTGAATATTAAATCTCTAATATCCATCTAATAATTATTGATAGTTAAATTAAAATCTCCAGAAACCTTAGTTCAATATATACATCAATATAATTAACATAAATTATTCACTAACAAATTATTCGTAATTAAATTAAAATACGAGAAACTCTAATTCATAATAGATATTAATATACCCACAGGTAGCTTAATTAATGATCACCATGTTATGAAATATTATGTAAACCATGAAATTAAGATTCAAATTCCTGTAGCTCAAACTAAAAAAAAAGAAACAAATAAACATCAATATTATTAACATAAATTATTAACATTTAAAAAAGATTTATTAACATTTAAAAAAGATTTATTAACATAAATTATTAGCATTTAAAAAAGATTGTGTCAATTTTTTAATGTTAGCTCAATACCTTGAATTTATATTAATAGGTTGAATTTATAAAACATAAAACATAAAAGATATTAATATTAATTCAAAATATTAATATACAAATTAGAATAAGATGAAAAAAGAAATCTACCAATACATTTTGTTTCAATAAAAATTCCTCAAACATCTTTTTTATATCAATTCCACGAATAAGTCAACTTAAATGAAATTACTAATAATATTGAAAACCGTGTTTCATGGTCATCTCCTCCGTATACTCAATTAGTCTCAGTCATTATATCATTATATCTGATAAGCACTTTGTATCTACAACCCATGAAGTTTGCTAAGAATCTTTTTGATAATTGTTGAATTAAATATGGTGGGTTTGCTAAGAATCTTTTTGATAATTGTTGAATTAAATATGGTTATTTATGATCGGATAAGATAAGTTTAATGACCATTAAATTATAAGATAATATATATTTTTGGATTTATTATAAATAGTGATAAAATTGTTGGAGGTAAATTTGATTATTGATATTTATATTTTTCTATAAAATTTAATTAAGTTTAATTTTAATTTAATGGTAAGTTTTAAATTTATGTGGTCTGTTTTTGCAAATAAATAATTTCCATTGTCTATAGTGTAGTTAGAAGTTAATAATATCAAATTATAAAAATATTTTTAATTTATAACTTACTCTATGAAGATGGGAGAGCTTATTTTTTTTTTTTACTATGGTGAATTAGTAACTGAATAAAGTAATATGGCCCATGGGATCCCATTGTGCCATTAGCGAATTCCATTCAATTCATATTAATCATTTAAGTAGCGTTTATTAGAGTACTACTAATTAATCAATTTAGATTCATCTTAACTCATAATCCATAAGTGTAAAAAAATATCAAATCTATTTTCATTTCTGAAAAAAAAATTAAACTCAAAAAAAAAATCTTTCAAAAATCTTCATAAATATGAAATTAATAAATCTAAAAGAATAATTAAATTAAATTATAAAAACGACCTTTTAAACCTATATCAACACAAATTAATAATATATATTAAAAAAATTATAATAAATTTAATACAAATAAATCTATAAGGCGGCCTTGAACAGGCCGAGCAATGAACTTCTTTTCCGAATCAAATCGTTGAACCTATGTAAATGAATCGCTGCAATTTGTAAACCAAGATTAAACATATGTATAAGGTTCTATAAGTAAATCATTTTTTTTTCAAGTTGCTTTAGAGTTACAGCAATCCCTCTCATTGTAAATCCGTGTTGTATGATAATTCGTGTGCTATTGCAAACCAACCTTTTTTTTGGTTTGGGTTGGGTAAAGGGCTTGAACAGGCCGAGCAGTGAACTTCTTTTCCGAATCAAATCGTTGAACTTATGTAAGTAATTCGCTGCAATTTGTAAACCAAGATTAAACCTATGTATAAGGTTCTGTAAGTAATGTTGAAAAATTAATTCCAACTGAGCATCGGCAAAAGAGTGCAGCAGCGATGAACACTCCAGCGATAAGAGATCGCCGATATCGCATCGGCGAAATAGCAGCTAAAGTTTTGTTATTGCCGATGGACCGG
Organism: Pinus taeda; assembly: GCA_000404065.3. Taxonomy (NCBI): domain Eukaryota; kingdom Viridiplantae; phylum Streptophyta; class Pinopsida; order Pinales; family Pinaceae; genus Pinus; species Pinus taeda. Next base: position 2,965 of record APFE031596958.1, on the reverse strand, counting down.
ACCCGACGATGGAATTAATCCCTTTTGATAAATTATCGGGTCCATAGTATTTTTCGCTGTCGGGAAAACCAAGTGGTCAGCCTTTTTCCATGCGATAAGTTGAGACCCGATATCCTGGACCCAATGGGTACTCAACATTTTGCTTCATATTATTTCGGGTCCGCCTGTGGCTCGTTTTATATATATATTTTTCAAGCATATATTATAATATATATATCAGAGGTATCGGGCCATGTGTGATCGGGATTTCGGAATCGGGGGAAACCATCGGTGCACATTGTTGTGTCATGGGATGAAGTCCCGACCCGATAGAGTTCCAAAAACTATATTGTATGATGTTGATGTAAAGGCCTGGAAAATGATTTTGACGTGAAGTGAAAGTTTTCCTACCGCAGTTTATCTCAGTAAACAGTAAATGCTATTTACTGTGGTTGGTAAGTTTTTGATGAAGTTTTAATTTTTCCTGAGCGGGAGTATGGCTTTGGGCAAGCCAGTAAGACCATTAAATTTTTGCTGTCTTTCTTTTACGGCAGTATGGAGATGTAATTACTTTCTCCCGTAGTCATATATTAATGTAATTCTTGGTAAATGAAAGTAGTGAGAGGGAAGCACAGCAGTGCATATGTAATGTTCTGGATATGCATTTTGGAGTCACGCAGCAGCGTGAGTAAAAACACATATATGTAATTTCTGCACAGTAGTGCGTGGTAATTTTGGTGAATCCCTCTGTGACAGAGGAAGGCTATAATCTGTAACAGCAACTCTTATTAATATATAGAAATCCTTGGTGTGTGTATGCAAACTCTGTTCTCTGTGCTCAGAATTTTTTTTTATGCTTCTGCTGTGTTAAAAAGACCCTGTGAGAAAACAGAGCATTGTCTCTGTGTGGATTTTTTTTTATGTTTGTTTTTGGGATTTTCCCAGAAAAAAATCCCCAACAGTGGTATCAGAGCTAGTCCAGGCTCTTTGAAGACATTCAAAGAAGCTGTAGGAAAGTTTTTTTTGTTGCAGTAACTTCTCCAGCAAAGTGAAGACTCAGCAAAAGAATCCAGGTATCTCTCAGACCAGTTTTTTATATTACTGCTGAAAGAACAGTCAGTGTTTTAAATACACAGTCAAGGATTTAGAAGCATAGTTGAGAATGCAAGGAATGGCTAGCACAAGCACTAGTATGGGTTTGTTTAACCCTCAATTCCCATAGTTTAATGGGACAAACTATGACTATTGGGCAATAACCATGAAAGCCCTGTTTGCCTGTCAAGATTTATGGGAACTTGTTGAAGATGGTTTTGATGAACCAGCAAATGAGACTGAGTTTAACAGATTAACTCAGGGGGAGAAAGACCTATTGAAGAGCAATAGGAAGAAGGATTCAAAAGCCCTTGTATTTTTGTATCAAGCATTAGACAAGAGTGTGTTTCCAAGGATAGCAGGAGCTAAGACATCCAAAGAAGCATGGCAAACTCTCAAGACAGCCTACCAAGGCATGGAGAAAGTGAAGACAGCAAAACTACAGTTGGTGAGGAGAGATTTTGAGAATCTGTGTATGGAGGAGTCAGACAATATTGACTCATTCTTCACACATGTAATTGGTATGGTCACACAAATGATGACTCATGGAGAAACCATTGAAGAAAGGAAGATTGTGGAGAAAATATTGAGGGTCTTACCCTTAAAGTTTGATGCTATTGTCACCACCATTGAAGAGACAAAGGATCTCTCAAACTTTTCAGTTGATGAACTTCATGCATCACTGATAACTCATGAGCAGAAGTTGAGTAGAAATGAAAACTCATCTCTAGAGCAAGCCTTCAAGACCCAGATGTCCTTTGGAAGAGGAAGAGGTCAAGGCAAAGGAAACAAGAGAGGAAGAGGCAGAAGCCAGAACAGAGGAGGAAGGAACAGTCCAGCAAATGCTCAAGGAAGAGGCAACAATTCAGATCAGAACCAAGACCATGGCAGCAGCCAACAAAGAGGACAACATCATGCTCAAGGACAGAGGTATGAAAAATCCAATGTCCAATGTTATTATTGTAAAAAATATGAGCATTATGCCAACGAATGTAGGAAGAAGCAGCATGATATGTGTAATACTTCTAGTGCAAATATCACTAGAGAAAATATCAGCCAAAATAATGTTTTATTAGCTTGTAACATGGCTGAAACAAACAGTGAAGATATATGGTTTCTAGATTCCGGTTGTAGTAACCATATGACAGGAAACTTAGCTTTGTTTTCTGCTCTAGATCAAAGTGTGAAGTCACAAGTCACACTTGGAACTGATAGTAAAATCTCTGTTATGGGAAAAGGAGAAATAAAAATATTTACAAAGAAGGGTGAAAGGAAAACCATAGCAGATGTCTACTATGTCCCCGAATGAGATGTAACCTCTTGAGTATTGGACAGCTTGTCCATAAGGGGTACAATGTTTTCTTTAAGAATGATGTATGCACCATTATCGATATAGCACCCAGCAAAAGATGCATTGCTGAAGTCAGGATGACAAGGAACAGAATGTTCCCTCTCAGAATAATGGCAGATCTGAAAAACAAAGAGGTAATTGCAGCAATTACCCAAGAGGCTTTCCAAAGTGTGCCAAAGGATGAAAATTGGTTGTGGCACTTGAGATTTGGACATCTCAATTTTGGAGGTCTTAATTTGTTAAGCATAAAAGAGATGGTAAGAGGATTACCACTGATAGAGAAACCGGACAGCCTATGTGAAGGTTGCATATTGGGAAAACAACATAGAGAAAGTTTTCCATCAGGGAAATGCATAAGGGAAAAAGCACCCTTAGAGATTGTCCACTCAGATGTATGTGGACCGATGCAAACCCCATCACTAGTAGGCAGCCAATATTTTCTAACTTTCATTGATGATTTTACAAGAAAAACTTGGGTTTATTTCTTGAAGAATAAAAGTGAAGTCTTTGAAAAATTTCGAAATTTCAAAGCACTTGTGGAAA
>APFE031596955.1:200228-216758 GCA_000404065.3 Pinus taeda | reverse complement strand
ACGAAATTGATCAATTTCAGAGTATCTTATCAAGTGGAAGAACTTATCTGCTGAAGATTCCACATGGGAGGATGAGAATTTTATACAGAAGTATCCAGAACTAATCAAGCATTGAGGACAACACTTTTTTGAAGGAGAGGGGAATCTTGGGTCCCTATAACACTAGTGATTACCCCATTACTATTGTAGTTGTGCCCCTTATTAATATTGTTGTGCCCCTATTGTCCGCATATTGTTATTACTATGCCCCATAGAATCGCGCTATTGTTATTTTTGTGGCTTTATATTATTATTGTTAGGTCGGCTGGGTTATATTGTGACTGCTTAGACTCATATATATAGAAAGGAGGTTTTGTCATTTGAATCATCCAAGAATTGTGCATTTATGTAATGTAAAGGAGGTTGCCCCCTCGAAGAGGCTGAATTTTAAGGCATTGATCTATCTATTCTATCTTTTCTTGAGTTGGTTTCATAACATATTGTTCACCAAAGGGGAAATTAATCTACATGTTAGAATTCTGTTAAAAAATGTGAGACGTGTGAGGGTATTGAATTATGCTAATAAGCAATTTAGATTGGGAGACACGTAATTAAATTTTATTATTTAATCGAAGATTTCCAATTAAATAATAATAAATGTACATTTATCTGTTCATATATTGATTGGAAGGCTTCTCTCAATGGTCACTTCTTTCAATTAGACCCCCTTCAAGCCATTGGGATACTTAATACTTTCTTATGTAATATAGTTGGGGCTTGCTACTTGTTGATTTGTTGGGGTAAACAAACTTGATGTGTTTTTTTATCTTGCAGTTCGAGTCTATGGAATAAGAAAGAAATTTGATAACTTGAAAAAAGTGGTAGCTTGACAAATTTTTTAGAGAAAAGATTAATCTCTCCTACCTTGACAGAACTCGTGGTCAATGTCAACACCTACAAGAAGTTTGTTGTGGAATATTTTCAAAACTAACAGAAGGATATGAAAGAGTGTATTGTAAGAACCTTGACAAACACAACCACTAAAACTTGGAACATTGTTTGTAGGAAGAGAAAAATATGTTTCTTTTTTCCAAACATGCATGTTAGTATATTACCGTTTAATGAATGTGTTTTCTTATTATCATATATGGTTTCATACTTTGAAAAAACATTCACGAAAACTTCACAATGTTTTATTATTCAGTAAAATATTTGCAAAGATCTTAGAAGACTTTATAATTCATTTAAATATTCTCCATCACTGTACAAGATAATATAATGTGGTGAGAGATTCGCCAAAAAAATTATATATACATATTATATTATTCATAAAATCACCTCCCATTTTTCCTATGTATCATGGGGATTAACCCATTTATTATACATATAGATTGAGGGTGGTTCTTAAGATTTTCCTTGGTTATAATCATGGTTAAATGATTGGTTCATATCATGGTTATTTCACGTATTTTGTTATGCCCCTATACTACTAGTGTAACTCCTTATTGTTATTAGTACAATCCCCTTATTATATTAATGTACCCATGTAGTGCCCATATTGTTACTATTGTGCCTCATAGAAGCCCATTATTGTTATTATTGTGCCCTTACATTATTATTGTTATGTCACCTTTGATTATATTATGGCCTCTTAAACTCCTATATATAATTTTTAAACAGATGTATGCAAGACCTAATTGATGATATAATAGATCAATGGAGAAGGAGGTGATCCTTCTGGTTATGTTGCATAAGTTCTTTCAGAAATTTATTATCTTTATTGTATCTTAGAACCATAGGTTGGATTGATGCCAAGTGTTTGACAGAATGTCAGTGCGAGTTGGGGATTCTCTCGCATAATCCCAAGGTTGCTTTTTTATTTATAAACGTTTTTATTATGTCTTTGAATGATTATGAAGGTTGTAACAAGTTCTGGGTAGAAGCGAGCATTATGGGCTACAGAAATGGCTCAAATCGTGGGATCATTGAGAGAATTTTGCTGAGAAAATTCCACAGTCACTCGAAGAGATGCCTATGAGAGTGACTTTGAGTTGTTGGTCATTGTCTTGCCTATAACATGAGAGAAACATTGGGTTAAGAGGCTGAAAAAATTATTCAGACCCAAGGACAAGACGTCTGAGTGGTCGACAAGTCTCATGGGGGTGTTGTTGCTGATGTGGATGGGTTTGTTTGATTTTTTTTGTCGACTCCATTTCCTTAAGGTTACTAAGGAGATTGAATCCCTCATAGTGACCTCTCACATCACATATTTAACCTGGTTGGGATGAGGGGGTGTTACATTGACTATAATACCTAGTGTGGCCATGTCACGATGGTATCGTATGCTTGTCAAAGGTTACTTGTTATTTTTTTTTATAGCCTGTATATAAGATCGATGAAAAGGATTGTTCAATTGTGTCATAATATTGTCCTATGTCATTGTGAACTTGCTACAACTTATTATTATCTTGTAATAATTCAACATAAAAACCTTTCATAACTTTTTTGAAATATGTCACAACTTCTTATGGCCTTCTCATCTATGTGAGGAAAGCCTGTCATAAAGTTGTAAGGAGTATTGCAATCGAAAAATATCTCTATAAAAATTAGTTAAAATATATGATGTACTTGTCACCTAGTTGCAATAACCTATTATATAGGTATCACCTACTTGTGTCTAATTTTCATGTACTAACAAAGTATATCTAGCGTAACCCTTGCTTGCAACAATATGTTGTATAATCTACAATACACATGTTTCTTATTTGATATTAAATCCAATCAAACCTATTACCAACCAATTATTACATATGGGAATTCTCTTACATTGGTAACAACATCTTGTTATGATCTGTTACATGCTTTTTAGGTACATATGGAAAACCAACCTATAGTCATTTCTTAATCTATAACAACACCTATAAATGATCTTGTTGCAACATTGATCCTAACTCGCCATCAAACGGTTATAAAATGTGATTACCTTAACATAAATATTCTATAACTAGTATCCTATTCTTTTAGGTCCTTTTCAATATTCTACTATAATCACTATTTCTATTAGTCACCTTTGGTAGTTGCTAAAGTTGCTAACCTATGATTATTCTATCTCTAGCAATATCTCCCTCCTCACATTTCTACAAACATGAACATGAAGTCCTTGTATGCAATTAGGGGTTCAAACTTTTATGTTGCCTTAGTCTAATCAAGGCTTGGTATCCCATCCAATTACCATTACGCTCAAAAGACTAACATAACAGTCATAAAATTTTGCTAGGAATATTATAATAGTAGGTCTTGTATTATAATATTGTTACACATACGATATTACCGTATTTCTCTTATAAAACTTGTATACAACCTACATAAGTTCCCTATATGCAATCCACCACAACCCTCCTAGTGGTTGTTCTTATGGACGATACATATTACAAAACTCTCATCTCTTTATCTAAATATGGCACATGAGCATATTTTTTAGCCAATCGTGCTAATGAATTATTACAAACTAAGCATGCCCACAACCTCAATATTCTCTCCATGGCTATTCTATTCCTAGGATTCATAATTAATATAACACAAAATATTAGGATTTACAAATTGTAGAAGACCAGATATATAACTATCTTCTTAAGTAGTCACATCACAATAACTAAATAAAATTGTTGTCAATCATCATGCAATCATTAAGAACGCATAAATACATCACATTCATACATAGATAGAAATAACACACATGTGTATATATAGCACATAAATTCATGCATCGTCTTTTCATGGAAAAATATTAAAGGGAAGGTTAAAGAGATTCTCCCACTAAATTTGTTCCATATTAGGAAATCCATAGCATGGTTTTCTACTTCTATGGTTTTTCCTCATTATTCATATTATTTTACAACCCATCTGTATCTTATTTTACCATTTTCATGATAGTTGTATTTGCATTTCTTTCATGTCCTTTTGGATGTCATTTTATCTAATTATTTAATATTTGAAAGTGTGTGACTATTACCTAGACACACATAACCACATTCAGTATCATAATCCTAATAAATTACCTTCATTGAGGCACTTTATATTAGTGACTATAAATTTTCATTATCCATAGTATTCAACTCAACCCATGATTCAATGATTCTACTCATGTTACATGTATTCATGATCATGTTATGCGCGTGCAGCTTTCTGGGAATTCTTATTTCAAAATCGCTCCCCATATCCAAATTCTGAGTTCACTAGAATAAACTTCTTATCAATAACATTTTCATTGGTTGTTCATTTTCTCAATTCCAATACTTGGCTTAGGACCTATGTCCTGAAAGAGTCCAAATTATTTTTTTTAACCAGAATGACTATAGTTTATATTAAAAAAGTGGTGCTCATTCACAACAAAATCAGGTCTTTACATCAATTTATCATTAGTTCAACAAGTTGATACAAATTTCTTGGTCCATTTATGCTATTGTAGTATCTACGTTCATCCTAGTTACAAAATTTTCCCGTTATGGGATATTTACAAGTATAACTTCAACATAATTAGAGTAAGAGATATATATATTTCTAGTTCATCATTTTAATAACACAAAAACAAAATCAATGAAAGGATGGTGAGATATCCATAGGGTCTGGGCTATTTAGATCCAATCTTATGGAGGCCTCTTGAGAATCCTTGGGATTCTCCCAATCTGTCATTTCCTCCACATTCACTAACAAACCATCCTCTATTGTATCCACCTTGAGCTTCAAATTATCCACTTGATGACGCAAAGGATCCACTTCATCCTTGAGCTACCTGATATGTTCCTTTTTCTAAATTTCCCTTTCCTACATTTCCATATTCGCATGCATTTTCTAATGCATGTTGCGTTGAAGTTCTGACAATGCTTCTCGCAGGTCCCAATGATCTTGAACACAAGTGAGATGAAAGGGTCTATGTCTGCCACCTTGCACTGAGGAAATGACTCTCAACTTACCTGACCTTGGCCTGTGGCTTCCCCATGTGCCTGACCTAGAATTGTCTTTGGGCCTCTGCAAGCTCACTTATAAAACCATGCCTTTTATCGATCTCCATAAATTGGCATTATTTTCCTTAATCTCTTGGAGCTAGGTACCCTTTCGTGTCCACAACAGACTGCCCTTCTCCTTGGTGATAATGCATCGTCTCACCTCACTCATACTCTAATTGTCCTCCATGTTCTAGAGACAATTACTAACCCACTGGGTGTCCCAAATGTAGTCTCACTAGAAACACTTCGGACAACCCAAGCCCATCACCAATGACCTGTCAATTCTTCTCTGAATTTCTTGATTTTCCTTCCAAACCTTAGACTGAGAAACTCTCCTACCCTCATAACGTAACATCGAGCCTAGATTACATGGAAAATAATACACATTGGCCTCGTCTCAAGCCATCAGGCTTTCAAAGAGGCCATTGTCCCACTCTAAGACCTTAAGACATACAAAATCCACATACATGTATGCACATTATACTTGTTTCCTGACCTGGAGGTGATGCAAAGATGAGCGAGCAGATTGTTGCAATTGAGATCCCATGAGTATTCCATCATAAATCAACCCTCCTCCATTAATTTCCCACTAGTCTCTTGATCTCTATTAGTCATTCCAACAATTTTCCCATCAATGAGCCCGACCTCACTCAGGTTTTGAATTAAATTATGTGTCATAAAACTCAAATCCCTGGACGTGTTGAACCACCCATCTATCCGTGAACCAGGGCTGAAACGACGAGGTTAAATGTTGTGACTTATTCATGAAACATGTGTGGTACCAAATTTCCATGGGATGCCACATTTCGAGTGATTCTGGGTGTCCAACATGCCACAAGTCTACATAATTGGTATGAGATTCCAAAGGGTATTGCGACAATAGGAGAAGGAGTTTAGGGTAGAGGTTATAGCATAGAGGTGAAGGTTCGAAAAGGGAGGGGCCATAGGGAAGCAGGAAGGGGAGGGAAACGAGGGAGCGAAGGGGGTATGGGATAAAGGGGAAGGGAGGAGTGGGGTATGGGGAAAAGGATAGGAAGGGGCGGAGATGCCAAGAGAGAGCTAGGGGGACAAATGTGGGGCTTCATTGCATTATGGAGTGATAGATTTAACTTTTCCACCTCCATTTATATCCATTGAGGCTTTATTTTTGGCCCACACATGACACTCTTCAAATTATTAAGGTATTTCTATCATGCTCACAACATCGTTGGTGACACATTTTTCCTCCTCCAGATGGCTTGCCTTATTGGCCTGCTTGTGAACATCATGACTATTTCCCCTTAGGACATGATATAAGGTCACTGATTTGAAATCAGGGATTAATTTCTAGGTTCTCATAATGTTTTGATTAAGGGTGGAGATCTTATTCTTTGAAGTATTAATCATATGCCTTATAACTATCATGGAGTTCCCTAACACTTGAATCTTTTTTATACCATTTCTATGGGCCAGGATTAGTCTTAGGAGCATTCCATAAGACTCATCTTGGTTATTGGTCTTTCACCCTAGCCCTTGAGCATTACTATATTCATTAATGACAATCCCTCTCCTTTTGCCACCCAAGGATTTCCTTTTGATGCACAGTCGAATTGAAGGGTCTAGTTATTTTTGGTTTTCATACATGGGACCTACTCTTACAGGGATAGCCTCAGTATCCAATTGGCCCAAGCACACAGATTACACAACGAATCTTCGAGGGTTAGAGGGACCTCCCACTAGGCCAACCAAGAAGATTCGAGCCGATCCAAAGAAGGGTCATTGAAAGGTTTTTATAGCTACATACAGGTCAAGAGGATTCTCATGGCTATATTCCTTGCTGACATACGAGACATTCTGGAAATTGTGATATTCTTGGATATGCATATTTGCCAATTGATATACATCGGGAGAGCAGACCACACCTCCTTAAAATTGTTTTTGGCCTAAAGGGAGCCCATATATGAGTTGGGCCAAGATTTGAAGAAAGTATGAATTTCTGCAGGCCACATTAGTTCTGCACTAAAGGGGACTGAGGACAACTCCCTAGACCTGCTTTGTCACATGACACTATTCGAAAAAATGAGATATCAACTCCTCCTCTGATTTGCAAAGAGGACATCTTGAGGAGCCAATCTCGCCCCACTTCTATGTTTCTCAGTAATAAGAATTTTTTAATGGGTGAGTAGCCAACAAAATAAATTGATTTCTGGAATGATATTTGTTTTCCAAAATTTTCCCCAAATCACATTTTTTGGAGGTAAATGGGTGTCAAAAAACATGTGAAAATAACCATTCTTAACTAAGTAACTCACTCTCTTCCAACCCCAACTGTCTTCCACATTTTGTGCAATGGGGGCTTGACCAACCAACATAGTCAGGAGCCTTTCACATTTAGGGAAAACAACCTCTCATATGTTATCCATCATCCATCGTTTCCATCCAACATGTAGGTCCCTCTCTACAATTTGATCGAGCATTACCACCTCTTTGCTTTCCAAAGAAGACAAACGTCCTCGAAAGAATGATAATAATCCAGGGATTGAAGGCTGAGAAATGAATCAGTAAATATATTGAGAATTGCCTCATATCCACGGAGCTTGATTAAATATTTTGTGATGAGGTACCTCGAGTATTTGATCAACCGCCAAATGGGATAACCCGATATAGAAGCCAATTTCTGAGTCTGGTCATTTAAAGGAGATAGGTAATTGGACCTAATAATGTGAGACTACCACTCACTCAGGTTTATGACTGAGCTATATTAAAGTTTTTCTCCTATAACCATATTTTGCAATCCTATGTCCTTGATCCACAATCCACCATGCTCTTTTGGAGGTCTAAGAGTTTTCCAATTTACTAAGTGATATTTCTTGGTTTTTGTCTTCTCCCCTACCCATAGTAATTTCTCGATAAACATTCCCATTTAGTGAAGGACACTTTTGGGAGCTTGAAGAGTTGTGAAGTGATATAGGGTTATAACCAAAAGGACTCACTTTACCAAAAATTCTCTTCCCATATTATTGAACCACATACCACCCCATTTTACTATTTTAGATTTCATTTTCTCTTGAACTTTTTGTGAGGCGATCAATGTTTCTCACCCCAAAAATATTGGGATCCCTAAGTAGTTGAACTCCCTTAAGTCTCTCATAGCTTTAAATCCCAAAATTTCCTCAATATTTTTTTCTTTTTTCCTTGTAATATTACATTTTTAGATGTGGTACTTATTGTCACTCATAGTTCCTCCCGAGGCACTAGGGAATTTATCTAGAATATTTTTAAACCTCCTAGCAATAGTGGTAGAAGCAACTCCGAACCCATTAATATAGTGTCATCTATAAACTGTCCATGATTTATGCTTTTGATGCCTTCCTGGAACCAAATTCCTGAAAGGTTGAGGGAGGCTCGCTTAGATTCCAAAGCTCGACTCACAGCATGAGCCATAATTATATAAAGAAATGGTTAGAGGGGACAACCTTGCTAGAGACCTATGGAGGCCTTGAAGAATCCCACACTGCGACCATTCAACAAAAAGCAATCCAAGGGGAGGAAATATAGAGATATATCCACCTTATGAAGGTCTCATCCACGTTGAGTTTATGGATAAATTTCTGTAGGAAATTGTGTCTAACTTGGTCAAATGCCTTAGCAATATCCACTTTAATAATCATGCCCTCATCACCCCATCTCTAGCTAGAGTCCAAGGCTTCTTGTATGAGGATGATGTTGTAAAAAAATTTGTTTCCTCGGGGCAAATCTCCTTTGATTGGTGTATATTAAGAGGGGCAGGATTGGCTTTGAATGTTTCCCAACAACTTTGAATATACATTATAAGATACATTGCAAAGAGAAATAGGGCGAAATCGAGAGAATGAGGAGGGATTCGACTCTTCGGGAATTAGGGTTAGGAAAGAAGAGTTTATGTCGCCGACCATTTCACGATTATTGAGGGATTATCCCATCAACCTACATAGATCTCTCTTTATGACATCTTAGAAGGAGTGATAAAATCTCACCGAGAAGCCATCGTGGCTCGACGCTTTATGTGGAGGGAAGGAAAATATAACCTTACAAATTTCCCCTTCTCTTAGAGGGGTAGTGAGCAAATTATTCCAATCTGCATAAATAAGAGGTTAAATGACTTCTAAGAGGGAATCTTCATTCTCCATATCCCTCGTATGATCCTTCCAATACAAATTTTAATAATGCTCTACTGTTGCTCTTTTGATTTCTTCAAATTTACTAATGGTCTTTCCCCATGGATAATCTCAATGATATTGTTATTTGATTCCCTAAACTTGGCTTGCTTGTGAAAGAATTTAGTATTTCTATCACCTATCTTGAAAGAATTATTTTTCAATTTTAATCTCGAGTACTCCTCTTCCTGTATGAGAAATCTATGAAATCTCTTGAAGGTTTCTTCTTCTTTATGGATATCCATCACCCATATCGACCCAGTTTCCATCTCTCCTTGGATACCATCCAATTTTGATTCCAAAATTCTTTATATTGAACTCCCTTTTTGTTTTGTTCTCTTTTAGCCAAGTTTTTACGTCTTGTTTCAATGTGTGAATCTTAGTTTCTGAGATAGTAATTGGGCTATCCTCGATCTAGTTCGTTGAGGAGGTGGAGACCATTTTGAAAAAGTTGGGGACCTCAACCCATTGAGGGGAGTAACGTAAGGGAATAGGCCCCAGCAGTAGCGGCGTTTATATTTCAAGGTGGATGAGTCGGTGGTCTCATCGAGCCCAAGGGAGGATGGCTAACTTAAGGTAGTAATTCAAGGTGATAATATTATCAGCGAGAAGGAAATGGTCTAAGTGGGCCACAATTCAATTAGGCCCCATTCTTATGTTAGACGAGATATAAAGGAATTTTTTGGGTTTGGCATCATATAAGTTCAAGGCTAAGGTAAGATCCTACATGTGTTCTTGTTGGGCATCCCTGATTATGGAGCCCCCCTTTTTTCATGGCAACCCATAGTAATATTGAAGTCCCACCCAATGATGGAGTTATTGCCACACGTAATATTGTCCAAGTCCATTAGGGGTTTCAAGCATTCTTGACCTTCTCCGAAGTGGGTAGACATGCACACATTTATCATAGAGAAATGTTGATGTTTATCAATTTTGTTAAAAATAGTAGCTATCCAATGTCTAGTTTTTAGAGTACTTACCAAATTTAGCTTTGCTGGATTGCACAATGTGCAAACGCCTTGGGAAGCCCCTCTTGAGCTTATTGTTTCGATCTTGCTAGTGTTCAAAAATTAATGTTTAATGGAGTTGATGGACTCTTCATCAAAGTTGGTCTAGGGTAGCACCATAATTTTGGGCCTTTCTTTGCTCATGATGGATTTTACTTATGTGATTCTCTTTACAAAAAAGAGTCTTCTACAATTCCAAGATATTATATTCATTAATCACTTTTTTGGGTTTCCCAACCCCTTGTTAGGGCCGGAGTTCATTCCTTTCTTCCCTCGACCTCCTTTTTTTCCTATATTTGTGAGATGTCCTAGCATTGTATGCATGCTCCTTATGCTATGCTCATGTTTTTTTTATTTTCAAGTGGCATTATGTATCCTCATGACTAATTTAACTAGTTTTTCACTATATGTATACTCCTTTTGATTTTTTTGAACATTGTGCAATGCTCATGCTTATTTTATTTTCTAGTAGCATACCCTATCCTCATGTCTAATTTAACTTGTTTTTCACTATATGTACACTACTCTTGATTTTTTTGAACATTATGCTATAGTATGCCTATATAAGGAGTGGAATTTTGGCTATGGTGAATCTTCATAGTGAAAGCTTTACCTAAAATATTTAATATATACATTTACACACCTTTATAGAAAAATAGAATATTTACCACATTTAAAAAATAGATATATTTGGAATTTAATTATTAAACATACGTTTTAAATTTAATTAGTAAACATATAATTATAAATAAAACTATTCTATATATAAACATGAAAAAAGCACATATATATTCATGCCATTTTTATCATATAAATCAAAATAATAGTAATTTATTTTAATAATCTTAAGTCATTGGCATTTTATTACAATTTTAGTTGATTAAACAACAAAAAAGAAAGTCAAAAAAAAATAACAGACAATTAGAGTGCAGTTACACAAGCTGGTCTTGTGAAATCTGAAGAGCCTTAGTCTAGAAAAAGTGAATAGGATAAGGGCCACTTACACTATTTTTAATTAGGAACCTTTTGCATGATTTTATGAATTCATTATTATATAAGAAGTGATTTTTTGAATTCATAATTATATAATAAAGTATCAAATGCAAAAGTTTAAAGATATTAGTGAAATCTGGAATGGGGTATAATTTTGATATGCAGAAATATGTGAAGTGTAAAATTTAAAGTTCAAAACTTTGTATTTAGATTATAAAAAATAGTTAAATCTAAAACAATAAATAATTATTAATTATTTAAAAATTGTATAATTATAAATTTAACAAATTTAGTATTAATTTTAATTATAAATTAGATAATTTTTTTATAATAATTTATTACTTTTAATGACAATATTTATAATCAAGTATTTATAATTTTTTATTAAATGAATTTAACATTATTAAAAAAAAATCTACAAGTTCAGTTGTTTATGTATTCATAATTCTTTATTAAATGATTTAACATTACTTTTAGAAAATCCATATTTTAGTTTGAGAATATGCCTTTTTTCTTTCCGTGTGATAGGGAATATTAAAAATGAATAAATGATCATATAATTACTTCAAGCTTAAAACATATTATGGCTAAGAAACATTAAAAATTAATATCCCTTTAAGTTTTCAAAAACTATTGTATTTTAGTCAAGTTAATGCAACTAATTAAACTATGAAGAAATAAAAAGAAAAATGAATCTAAATGAACTCAGCAAAATAAATTTATTTAAAAGATATTTTGAAATTTATGTTTTAAAATTAAATCTAATTTAATGAAATAGCATTAAATGAAATACATTTTGATGAAATAGAATTCCATGAATATATTTTGAGAAAATAATATTTTTTCTTCCATTTAACTATACCATGATCAGTTGAAATCTTTCACAGAAGACTTCCCCAAGAACCATATAGCATTACATGAAATATATTTTGATGAAATAGCATTCCATGAATATATTTTAGGAAAATGATATTTATTTTCTTCCATTTAACTTCAGTTGAAATGGTTCAGAGAAGACTTCCCCAACAACCATTTAGCATTACATGAAACACATTTTGATGAAATAGCATTCCATGAATATATTTTGAGAAAATGATATTTTTTTCTTCCATTTAACTGTACCATGATCAATTGAAATATTTCACATAAGAGTTCCCCAACAACCATATAGCATTACATGAAACACATTTTGATGAAATAGCATTCCATGAATATATTTTGAGAAAATGATGTTTTTTTCTTCCATTTAACTGTACCATGATTAGTTAAAATAGTTCACAGAAGACTTCAGCAACAACCATATAGCATTACATGAAATACATTTTGATGAAATAGTATTCCATGAATATATCTTGAGAAAACTACATTTTCCTCTTCTATTTAACTATACCATGATCACAGCTGAAATAGTCCAACCATCCCCACAGATTCAAATTAAAATAAAATGTTAAATCAAAATGCAGACAAACTTCAGCATCATGCCAATCACATAAAAATGCAATTACATGAAATAGTTCACAGAAAACTTCCCAACAACTATATAACATGATATGAAATATATTTTTATGAAATAACATTCCATGAATATATTTTAAAAAGGGATATTTTTTTTAGTTATATTTAACTGTACCATAATCCGTTGAAATCTTTCCAAGAAGACTTCCCCAACAGCGATCCCACACATTCCAGTTAAAATAAAATGTTAAATCAAAATGTAAACACATCAGGCCAGTTGCATAAAATGCAATTGGATTTCCCCAACAACGATCCCACACATTCCAGTTAAAATAAAATGTTAAATCAAAATGTAAACACATCATGCCAGTTGCATAAAAATGCAATTGGATCTCCAATTGGAGCAGTTGAAATCAAACTGTAATCCAGTGATCACGGGAGAAATATACCGTATAGATCATAGAAATATACGGAATGCTACAAAGAAATATATCGTCTCCATCATATATCTATTGTGGCAATTTTATGTTAAAACATGAACATCTGAAATGAACTAATTATGGAAAGAGATTATTAAAACCTTGTGCAGCAGACTCCATTTGGTATTGTTGCAGTCTTCCGACACGTTTCTCCTCACTAAAGAGTATTCTTTGAACTGCACAGGACGTGACGAGAATATGGTGCATTTCCTTAGCTGACAGATTTTGTTCTTCCACGTTCCGGTTTCTGTTCAGGGCAATGCCTTTGCGAACTGCACTTGATGCTGAATGTAATATTTTCAACAAAGAGTTTAGCGTTCTCGATTTGTCGAGAACATTGATCGGAGATAAAAATGAAGGCATCAGCTGTAGAACACGCAGTTGCTCCTGCAGAAATTTGACATATCTACTCACTTCCTTCAGCATTGTACACGTGTCTAACTTGGATTTGAAGGGAACAAGTTTTTCCAGGGAACGGATTTTTTGTTGGACTGTCCTCCGACGGTTGTGGGCTACAATGCTTGGAGGTTCCACTGAAAGCCCATTAGTGCTTTTATTATATAACTGAAACTGATGCTGCTTCTTATCAGACTGGAATCCATTGGCTCTGGGAGAAATCAGGGAAGATGATAAGGAGGAGATAGAAAGCTTGGGAGATGATAAGTTGAAATCACACTGGAATCCAGTGATCACAGGAGAAAGATTGTTCTCCAAGTTTTCTCTTCCCACTAGTGAAGCTGATAGGGAGGATACAGAAAACTTGGGAGATGACAAGTTCAGATCAGACAGATATCCATGAGCCATAGGAGAAATATTGTAGTGTGCCACGTTCTCCTTGCTTCCGATCAGCGAATTAGAGGATAGGGAAGAGACGGAAAACTTGGGAGAATGAAATCGTTTAACCATAGGAAAATTAGTGTTTTGCAAGATCACACCATTTCCAACGCTGGAACTTCTGGGAGTTTCTTGATTACATCTTCAATAGTATAGCCACATATGGTTCTTACGGTTCTTGATCGCTTAGCTATTGGTTCGTTATTACTGTCAGAATGTGAACCTGAGGGACTTAACTGAGTCGATATTAGTGGCACTTTGCACTTCTGGCCTGACTCAGGCATGGAAGAAACACCCATTGCATTATCATATTCATTATTCTTTTCCACAGTACCTCCGTCCCCAAGCAAAGTAAATTCGTCAAGCGCAATTTCTGTTGAAAATGTAATTTCAAAGCAGCAGTACCAACCCCCAAAACCACAGCAGCAAAACCATAAAACCACCGGTAAGTTTCTCGGGACCGCTTTTGCGTGAAGTGGTTTTCGTACATACGCGCTCCTAGAAGATATAGTGATGACGTCGTGGCTGAGGCGTGACATCACCCTCTGACAATTTCTCAGAAGGTAAATGTCGGTTAGAAATGCTCATCCAATATCTCCTCCTTGGTCCGATTTGCTCCATCAATCTTCGTCGTCCACTGCTACAACATGCATACAGGCCTGCATCAAATAAATATAGCGTGGAGTAAAACAAAATTTTTGGTTGACCGCCCATGTAAAGAGATTAATGTGATTTAATGTAGTTCGTAGAATGTTGGTAGGAGTTTTAATTTTTTTATGGAAGTATGGTGAATTTATTTGATAGTTATGGGCATAAGTCAACGCATTGTTAATTTTTTGGATTTTGGTTTTATGTAATGTTGTGTTCCTTTTGAAAATGGACTGGAATGAAAAGAGGGCTCCCGGCAAAGAAGAAAATAGGGAAACAAATTTGAGAAAGGAAATGTAATGTGTAGCAGCACAAAAACTAATGAAGGATTTTTACCGAGCAATGTAAAAATACACAGCACTGAAAAAGAGTCATGTATTTTTTTTATTCGAATATGCAATGCGAAAACTCAGCAGAGTTTCACATAGAAGTGAATTAAAAAGAATTTCTTTTACAGCAGTAAACTTATGTAAGAATTTTTAATTCTACAGCAGTAAAAGTAAAAGCCATTTTTACAGCAGTAAATGAGAATGTAGATTTTACACAGCAGTGTAAAAATCATTTGTAACAGAGGCAGAGTAATTTTTGTTTTAATGAATATAAATCCTTTTATGGTGGTGCAATACTCTATTCTCAGTTAATTTTTTTTAAAAGCTTCCCTGTGCAAAAAGATCCTGAAGTAAAGGAAACAGAGCATTGCCTATGTGTGCTTGAATTTTGTGTTTTTGGGATTTTCCCAGAAAAATCCCCAACAGTGGTATCAGAGCAGGCTTAGGCTCTTTGAAGGTGACAAAGACGCTGAAGGGAGGAGTCTTTTGTTGCAGCAGTAGATCTTCTCCACTAGAGTGAAAGCTCAGTCAAGAAAATACTCAGGTATTTCACAAAGTTTTTTATGTGTTGCTGAAGAAGCAGTCAGTTGTTTTAAAATACACAGTCAAGAAATTGAAGCATAACTAAAGATGACAAGGAACAGGATGTTCCCTCTTAGGATCAGGGCAGATTTGAAAAACAAAAATGAAATTGCAGCAGTTACCCAAGAGGCCTTCCAAAGCGTGCCAAAGGATGAAAATTGGTTGTGGCACTTGAGATTTGGACATCTCAATTTTGGAGGTCTAAACTTGCTAAGCAGAAAAGGAATGGTGAAAGAATTACCATTGATAGAGAAACCGAACAGCCTATGTGAAGGTTGCATTTTGGGGAAACAACATAGAGAAAGTTTTCTATCAGGTAAAAGCATAAGGGTAAAGGCACCCTTAGAGATCATCCACTCAGATTTATGTGGACCGATGCAATCTCCATCATTAGCAGGCAGCGAATATTTCCTAACATTTATTGATGACTTTATAAGAAAAACTTGGGTATATTTTCTTAAAAACAAAAGTGAAGTGTTTGAGAAATTCTGAAATTTCAAGGCACTTGTGGAAAACCAAAGCGGGCTGCACATTAAATTTTTGAGCACTGATAGAGGAGGTGAATATATCTCCAAGGAATTCCTAAGATTCTGTAGAGAAAATGGAATTCATAAACAATTTACAGCAAGGTACACCCCACAGCAAAATGGAGTTGCTGAAAGGAAGAACAGGACCATCATGGATATGGCAAGAAGCATGTTGAAAGTAAAGCATTTGCCAAATGATTATTGGGCTGAAGCTGTAAATTGTGCAGCGTATATTTTGAACAGGTGTCCTACAAAAGTAGTGCTGAATAGAGTGTCGGAAGAAGCATGGAGTGGGAGAAAGCAAGGAGTCACCCACATGGGAGTTTTTGGATGTGTGGCTTATGCACACATTCCAGATCAGCTAAGGAGGAAGTTGGATAGCAAAGGAGAGAAATGTATCTTCATTGGATACAGTGAGGAATCCAAAGCCTACAGGTTGTATATCCCATCTACCAAGAAGTTTTTCATCAGCAGAGATGTTCAATTCATTGAAGAGGAAGCTTGGGATGGAAGCAT
>APFE031596955.1:176326-199619 GCA_000404065.3 Pinus taeda | reverse complement strand
GCAGTATGGGAGAGATTATGAGGAGACTTTCGCACCGGTTGCAAGGATGGAAACCGTGAGAGCAGTGCTGTCCATAGCAGCACGAAACAAATGGAAAGTCTACCAAATGGACGTGAAGTCAGCATTCCTAAATGGAGTGTTAAAGGAAGAGGTTTATGTTGAACAGCCTCTAGGCTATGAGAAGAAGGGTGAAGAGCACAAAGTGTGCAAATTGAAGAAAGCTCTTTATGGGCTGAAGCAAGCGCCAAGAGCATGGTACAGCAGAATAGATTCATATCTATTGGATAATGAATTCGACAAGTGTGAAGGAGAACCCACCGTTTACATCAAAGAAAAAGATGGTAAAATTTTAATTGTTGTCTTGTATGTTGATGATGTTATTTTTACAGGTAATGATGATCAGCTCATTAAGAATTTTAAATCAGTCATGAAAGAGGAATTTGAAATGACTGACATGGGTTTCTTGAGATACTTCTTAGGCATAGAAGTAGATCAAAATGAAAAGGAATTTTTATCTCACAGGCAAGATATGTAGATCAAGTATTGAGCAGATTTAACATGCAAGAATGCAAGGTAGTGATCACTCCCACAGTAATGGGATTAAAACTCAGTAGAGAGTACAGCAGCAAGGATTTTGATCCTAGTTTGTACAAGAGTATTGTAGGTAGCCTTATGTATTTAACAGCAACTAGGTCTGACATTATGTATGTTGTTAGTTTAATTTCCAGATTCATGGAGAGGCCAAAGGAGGCACATTGGCAGGCAGCAAAAAGAATTTTGAGGTATGTCAAAGGTACCAACATGTTTGGAATTTTATATAATCTCTCAGAACATTCAGATTTGGTTGGATACACTGATAGTGATTGGGTTGGAAGTGTTGATGATCGGAAAATCACTTCCGGTTATGTTTTTCATATGGGTTCAGGAGCCATTTCGTGGGCTTCTAAGAAGCAGTCCATTGTAGCATTGTCTACAACAGAGGTTGAATATGTGGCAGCTACAGCAGCAGCATGTCAAGCAGTTTAGATGAGAAGGATGTTGAGGAGCTTAGGCCAAGAGCAGGCAAAAGCGACAGTGATTTTTGTGACAATAGCTCAGCTATTGCATTGTCAAAGAATTCAGTGTTTCATAAGAGAACGAAACACATTGATACAAGGTTTCACTACATCAGAGAATTGGTGAACAATGGAAAAGTTGTCCTAGAACATTGCAGGACTCAAGAACAAGTTGCAGACATCTTGACAAAGCCATTGGATCAGAAAAGCTTTGAATTTTTGAGGAAGTGTCTGGGTATGACCGAATGCCCAGCAGTTGAAATTAAAGGGGAGTGTTGAATATGTAATTTCAACGCAGCCGTACCAACACCCAAAACCACAATAGCAAAACCACAAACCGCCGGTGAGTTTCTCGGACCGCCTTTGCGTAAAGGCAGTTTTCGTACATAGGCGCTCCGAGAAGATATAGTGCTGACGCGTGGCTGAGGCGTGACATCACCCTCTGACAACTTCTTGGAAGGTAAATGTCAGTTAAAAATGTCCTTCCGATATCTCTGTCCGTCGTCCGATGTGCTCCAGCGTTCTCCACCGTTGATTGCACTCCAAGATGCATACGAGCCTGCAGTTAATGTTGCGTGGAGTAAAATTAAGTTTAATTGACCATACCTTTTATTAATAAATTTTCATATGCGTAGGTAGATATTTATGTTTTTTTTTACGGCATGTATGGATGTGAATTAAATAATGGTATGGGCAAGTCAACGTATTTTTAATGTTTTTGCCATATAGTTTTAGTGGTATGTGTGTTGAATATAGTTTTTGTATTGCACACAGGAGAAGAACGAGTTCGCAGCAGGGAGGATTCATGAACCAGAGGATTGCACAACAGTGCAAGGTTGAAGTCGGGTATTAAAAAAAGGGGAGGAATGCATATGTATACGAGGGAGTTGTAATGTAATTTTCTTTTGGTGTTTTGTATTGCTCAAATGAAGCGGAGCAAGTGCGAATGAAAATGACTGTGTGAAATTTATTTTTGAGATTGAAAAGTTATGTAAGAAATTTTACAGCAGTAAACTCATGTAAGAATTTTATTCTACACCAGTAAACGTAAAACCATTTTTACAGCAGTAAATGTGAATGTAAATTTTACACAGCAGTGTAAAAATCATTTTGAAAAAGACGCAGAGTATTTTTGTTTGAATCCCTCTCAGCAAAGAGGATGAATATGTATCAGTAATTTTGTTTTAATGAATAGAAATCCTTTTATGGTGGTGCAATACTCTGTTCCTCAGTAAATTTTTTTAAAGCTTCTCTGTGCACAAAAGATCCTGGAGTAAAGGAAAGACAGCATTGCCTCTGTGTGCTTGAATTGTTTGTTTTTGGGATTTTGCCAGAAAAATCCCTAACAATTTTCCCCAGTGTCTCTGCTTGACTCCTCTGTATAGCTTGGTGGGCTGATTGCTGCATGGTTTCAGGCCCCGCTTAGCAGGATGTTTCATTGGCCAAGGCCTATGGCCGAGGTGGTCCATTGTACTGCTCCGTTGTGCCAATTCTAGTTTTGGATTTGCAATAGCAGATGGAAACCATTGGAGCTGCTCGATCTCGTCTACCTCTCTTTGCAGAAGCCGAAAATGGATCTGAGAAGGTGTTAGTTGACAATTAGCAGCCATAGGCTGCAACTCACTTTGATTCCCCACAAGAAAATTCACAAACTGCTGTTGATTAGTGTTGCATTCCAGCCCTCCAAAACTTGGGCATGGACACGACAAACTATCTCTACCATCACTATTTTCATTGGGGATTAATTCTGAATATAAATTGCAGAAGTTAGATGACATGCCTGAACCTACATAATACAACTGACAATTTGCTACATCTGGATTGATGATATTCACAGTAGAGTTATAACTAGGCCTTCTCATAAACTCATAAAGATCCACAAGAGAGGAAGTTGAACCAGGATTTGATTCAGAGTTCTGAGTTGTCTCTAATCTTGATTGTCTGATATCCGATTCAGCGGCTTTCATAGATTCTTCCCCAAATGATATAGGATCAGAGCACAAAACCCCATAACTCAGAGCATGCAGAGATATATCTATAGTTGCTGCCATGTTAAAGATCGATGGATCTCAATGATATAATTACTGAGGTCACTAACCTATTGAAACTAAGTCGAAAATTCTGATCTGATTCAAATTTATTTGATTCCTGACAAATTTAGCAATCAGACAAACAAGTAGCTTCTTAGCTATCCTTGGTGAGGAATATGTGCCTCTGACTTTTACTGCTAGATGGTAGAAATCTCAGTAGCACCACCAACCTTTGGTTGAGTGAATGGAATAAAACTCTTCTACCTTAGTGTTTTGTAAGTTAGCCCTGGCAAAGCTCAGGGCTGAATGTAACTCCAGGCACCCATTTCTCTCCATCGTTTGGGAACTCTGCACCAGCCACTTAATTTCTTGATGGAATCTGCCCAATGATTTGAACGTCGAGATTTTCTACCACGATTGCACTCGAGGCCTAATCATCGAACAAAGACCTTAAAATTTATAGAACTGAATGTATGCTTACATTATCATTTAAAAAAACTGTGAAGTAAATGACAAGAACTCTTCCAGCCACATTACAGGAACAACCCCCACCACAGATTACAGAAGTCTACAATAGGAAAACAAAGATAGAAAATGAAAGTCCAGTGATTGGTATAAATGTTTCTGAAGACAGAAAAGCAAGCCCAAAGGAGGATCAAAAAAACAACCCACAAATCATAAACAATTCAATTTACCTAGTACCAGTAAAACAATGCTGAATTCATATGAAATCCCAATAACAAAAGTTTCTCAGTACATGAATGAATCCTCTTAGAGATATGTACCCTTATCTGTATGTGTGCACCTAACTAAACTTACACTTAATCTACATTTAGAAGACTGCTTAATAAAATGAAATTAACACATGCGACTGTGTGTGCCGTCTTTTACTTAGAAATAATATGCAATCTTCTAGAACTGGAATCTAACAATAACCTTAGTTTATCCTAACTATAGATAGCACATGCATTCATGCATGCGCCTTCAATGGTGGAAGCCTAGAATCCTAGATATAGTGATGTGCCCAGTGTTGTATGCATCCATTGTGTGTGTGATGTTGCTGTAACAGAAAATCGCTTATATCAGTAACACATGTGGAAAATGCTGTAGAAGACTATCTGAGGTACACTCTTTAACAGCTTCTCACTGCGGTAATAATGCAAAAGCTAATTTAAGCCCAAACAAATTTTCGCTTTTGGATTTGCCACCAAGCAAAATCTTTCTTTGGTTCGAGACATACGTTCTACCACCTCCCTCCCCTAAGGAGGATTCAGAAAAACATGGAACATCCTGCAGTCACTCTAGAGAGGTAAGGACCTCAATAGGATGGGAAATCTGCCCCAGAGGAGAAAAAGAATATCCTCATAAAAGTTCAGGATATGTTGAAAAGTAAGATCCAGTCCTCCATCATTCTATCCAGAATCCTGATCTGGAAGCTCCTAGAGGCATCCCAGCATAGAGCCAGACAGGGAAGCCATCGAATAAAAAGCCCCGGGAACCCTCCTTTGATCAAGATTGGCTTGGGTATCCCAACGTAAGATGAACCTAATAGGTTACTTGCTTCAAAGAGCTAGAGTAGAGTTTACTTGTGCGTGTCTGTGGAGTGGCTGAGCGAAGTATCTTTGAGATGGTTGCTCAAATGATGATGTGTTCAAGTGCTAGGCCTGTAAGGCTAGTATTCTTTGCTGGTTAAGGCTGAATGTTGTCCCATCTGCTATGTGTTGGTATCAAAGGTAGTCAACCTCAATCGCGGCTTCACTTTGCCTGTATTTGAGCCTAGATTTTGCAATTTCTTTGGTCGCCACACCACTGCTCGACCAAGTAAGTATCATTTGCTTCCACTACTAAAAACAACTAGACTACCGTATCACTAGAGGATTGGGTTCGGTGAATGAACCTGCCTGTTTTCTGCCTTATTCTGGTGAGCTGCAGGAGCCGAGTCGAGCCTCGGAACCAGGTGACCTGCAGGGGAGTGCAAGGTCGAATTGGCTACGAGCAGCGTGGGGGTTATTTCTGAATTCGAATTAGAATGTGCATTAACTCTGGGCGGCAAGGCGGCGATGGACTCCGCAATTCCTGTCAGACGTCCACTTTAATGCGGATGGTGGCGAAGGGCGAAGGAATTGCCCGCTGCCCGAGCCGGATGTTTTTCCAAGCAGCCACTGAAATCAGACAATTCCTCGGCCTGGGTAGAGTACTCTAACATTTTTCTTAAAAATACAATATTTCGTTTAATAAATATTAAAAAAAACTAATTAAACGTGACATCAACGGTTCATTACGTGGCACATACGTAATTACCTATTTCTTAAAGAAATTACGTGGCCAACGGTTAGTTTGGTACACACGTAACTAAAAAAATTATTAAAACTATCACGTTGTCAAAGAGTCACTATTGACCAGTAAACAGAAAATTAAAAGAGAGTGGAGCAAAAACATTAAATTTTTTAAAAGAAAGCAGTGCCTAATGATCATTAAATATTAAAAGCAAGTAATGGCTGATGATCATCATGGGCACTGGAAAAATAAAGAACTGTACATTGAAGGTTTTTTTAAGAGGAAGACAAATCCAACCTTGTTCATTTTTAATGAAAATGGTTTACATATATCTACTTACATAATTTTCTGTAACTATATAACCCAGGTAAATCCAATTTCTAGGTAAAGATGTAACTATAACCTAACACAATTTTCTTGTTGCAATTTTTGAAACTTGTTGCAATTTTTGAAATCCATCCAAATTCATTGTTGAGTCAAGTGAATAAATTCAATCATGAACCTTCAAAGTCTTTGCAGTCGCCATCCAAAACATTCCAAATCTCTGGTCAACGTGCAAACGCAATGTGTGGGTCGTAGTTGCCTTAATAAATAATTCCAAGTTTCTGGTCGGACTTTTAATTATAATAATATTTATTAATAATTTATTTGACTTTTTAATAAAAAATTGAATCATTTTTATTTTACTAAAATTTATAAAAATATAAAATATTTTAATTTTTTATTAAATTCGAATAAAAAACGCATCCTCTTAATCCTTAGGCTTTCCTCGAAGAAAGAAAAACTCCCATATGTTGCGTTTGCCAAATATATTTTTTATCTTATTTTCATTGGAAAAAACACCTTTCATTTAACATTATTTTATCATTTTTTCATCGAAATAAGACTGGTTATTATCCTTTTTGGAAAACAAATAATTTTTAAAAAAGTAACGTAAACAATTGGAACAAGTCGTATTTTGTCGTACTGTGCTTTTTGGAATATCCACGTTTAAATATTAAAATCACGTGCATAAGTGATAGAGAAAATAACATCCCACTAACGATGTTGTGCAATATCCGTAACCATGAATTAAATTATAAATAAAGTTATTTTATATTGAAATTCTCAACCAACGAAATAGAAATTAAATCATGAAAGCATGTTATATAAATAAAAATAAATTTAAATTCGTATTTCATTGTTTTATTACCATTAAAAATGTAGTAGTTTAATTGAGTAATGAAAATGCAGTGGTCTGATCCAATAATGAAACAAATTTTGAAAATCATTATTTCTTTTTCCTTTGAAATTCAAAATGAATTTGTTTCAATGGATGGAGTTAGCGATTGTCAATGTTAATAATTAATAATGTATATATAATTTATATAACCAGAGCAATAATGTAGTGGTAAATATTAGTATTTTTAGTATTAGTAATATAGATTTTTATATTTGAAGATGAGTAAAGTGTTCTAATCTTTAAGTAAAATATTTTTTCTGAAATTTTTATTTATTGATTAGTGGTTTAGCACTCTTAGTATTAGTAATATAGCTTTCTATAACTTAAAATCGGGGAAGGGTTCGCTCAAAATTTAAAACATCTTAGCTATACTACATAGTATTCCAAAAGAAGCTCTTAACATTAATATAATTATGAATATAAAAATATACGTATTGAAATAATTTTATACTATAAAATATGGCTGAATCATTTTTAGAAAAAATGGAAATAGGCAAATCTCTATTTTAGAAAAACCATGGAAAGAAGCCCACCTCCAAATATTAGGCGTTCATTTTTTTCCTGCAACTAAGGTCACTATGGTCGAGCATCGTTTGAGCATGGTTGACCATGGTCATCCATTATGTATACAAACAACCATAATCTATCATAAAAAAATATGGTCAACCAACCCTATTCACCTAGATTCAAACCATGGTTAATCATGGTTGACCAAGGTTTATCATAATGAAGCATATTTAACTATGTTAATTTTAGTCAACCAAAGCGACCATGGGTAACCATAGTGGTTCATGGTCAACCTCATTCCACCATGGGTAAGCATGAGAATAGTTAACTACCGTCACCATGACCAACCATCCTTCGCCATTAGATATTTATAATAACTAATTTATCTCAATAGAAAGAGAGAGTGTGTAAAAGAAATTATTCAATGTCAAAAAAGAAGAAGTAACTGAACGTAAAAGAAATCCAATTACTTATTAATAAAAGTAATAAAAGCGTGATACCTAAACTATTTAAGTATTAATATAGATTTAATATGCTTCATTAGGAAAATACTAATACTAATAAAAAAGTGGCATGATTAAAACATTTTAAGTAGTTTCATTATTTTACATTTTGATTCCTTATATTTTGTTTAAAATGCAATAAAAAATTGTTGGAATTGCAAGTTAAGTTGTGTAGTCTACAAAAATGCTCTTGGAAAATTTTAAGGCATTGAATCAATTTATACATTCAAAAATGCAACTTTAGATAATGAAAAATGTCAAAAAAAAAATCAAATATCTAGATTTTCAAATTTTACACTCTAAAAAATGTTTACACTTCAAAAATTTGATCTTTTAAATTCTTACTAAATCCATGATTTTTATATATATTCCATAATCGGTAGAATAATATCTATATACTAGATGCACTTGTACATTTCACCTAGCTCCATTATCAAGCCAATTCATTTCTAAATTTATTTGGTTTGACAATAAATACATTTTTTGCTAAGTTGGAAGACATTTTAAAATAATATGTATATACTAGATGCACTTGTACATTTCACCTCGCTCCATTATCAAGCCAATTCATTTCTAAATTTATTTGGTTGGACAAAAAATACATCTTGCTAAGTTGGAAGACATTTTAAAACACAAAAAGGAGGGTGGCTAGGGAATTATAGACATTTAAAATTTTGTTTGGGCATTCTAATAGAGGAGAAATATCTATTTATTATAACTCTCTGACCGTTGCAAGTTAGAGTGGAGGAGAGCGTTATCTTTAGATATGGGATATGGGGAGGTTAATTATTTGATTTCGTAGAATTTGTGTAATACCCCGGAACAATGTAATATTATGCTGTAATTAATTGTTTTACTATATTTAAGTGAAAACCAAAGAATGAGGATTATTTGAATTAACAAATAATATATTTTTTTTAATTAATGACCATGGAAACATGTCTTCAAGTTTTCTTTTTTTTTAAAGAAAAGGGAGACTGACAAATTCCGAGGAGGGAAGTTGGGCAATTAGGTGGTTCCTGGAAAACAACCCTAACTGCCTTCCCCAACTGAAAACACCTCGAGGAAAAGGAGGTAGGGGGAAGGAAAAATGGGCAGTAAGGGGACAGACCGTGGAGGAGGATGCGAAGTCTGGTGAGGACCAGATCGCATGCACTCAGTGAGAAGTAACTTGTAGAGGTTATTGACCTGGCAAGGGAGCTTGGGGGGAGATGCCGTCGAGCAGGATGTATCTCATGGTTGGGCGGATAACAATCAGACAGTAACGGGTACAATATTTGCAAAGTGTAAGAATTGCTTTTGACAAAAAACAGGTAAGTGGCCTCTCCTAGAAATTATTATCTTCAGTTATAGATAAAAGCCTAAAACCTGGATGTGTTCATGTTAAATAATAATAAAAAAAAAACATAGTCCTATGTAATTATTAATTTCTGGAAATTGCAGTACAGAAAAGAGAATCATGAATATGGTTATAAAATAACGAGAATAATAGGATTCTTTCTTTCTGGAAATACAGTAAGAGATACAAGAAGATTGTGCATGTACATATAAGCAGCGGGAGCCAAACATCATTGTTATTTTCCAGTTTTGCAGTAGGAAATAAAAGAATTCTTGTATATCTGTATGTAACTATATATATATATATATTATATATATATATATATATATATATATAAGGTAAGAACAGACAGACACCTATGGGTCATAGAGTCCTATTGGATTGCGACCTTGTCTGGAAAAACGTTATAACTAAATCGATTTCAGGTACCCGTAGGACACAAATATAACCGTGTCACAATGAAGAAGCAAAGACAAACTCTGGGCTATAGAAGGGCTTGATAAAATTATAGGAGTCAGTATGACAGAGACCCGACCAAGGTTGGTCGCACCTTGTAGAACCGACCAGAAAAGCCGTATAGTAATAGTGGTAAAGACCACTATGAGCCAAGGTGGATTGTTGTACAATCATAGTGGAGGGGCTTCAGTAATGAATTTCTAACCCTCTTAGTAATTAATCGAGCGGACCAAGGTGTTGCCTTAGGCTTTTGGTAGATTATATATAAATAAAACCATAACACAAATACACAGTTGAATACATATAATGCCGAACCCATAAGCTCGATAGAGGAGTCGTAGTCATAAATGAAACCTCGGAAAAATAAACCCGTGATCAGTTGAGGCTCGTAGCCAGGAGAACCCAATTATTAATAGGTTCGGGGGGGGGGTTTAACTCATAGGTCACATGAAAGCAGTCTAACCGGTGGAACTGACTATAATGATTATGCCAGACTTCGTAGTAGCACCGTGAGCAACAAATAATTATAAACGAGTCCAAACACGAGAAAGGCTATGGTCGTGGGCGACCTGCTAAGCCTTTGAGGAATAAACTAGTTATTGAAATAATTGCATCGGTGGAATCTTGCTAAAAGAACATATTAGCATTAAAATTCCGATAATCATTTTACAATCATGGAAAACATAAAGTCGCATATAATATACCTTGACGGGGCGGATACCGAACAAAGAGATGCATATAAGATACATTATTAAGGTAAGAACAGAAAAAGAATAACATGCAAGTCTGAAATATGTACAGTGAACGTAACAGTAAGACTATAAACCATTAAATTGAACCACAAAGGATGGCCTTACAAACTGTAGGTCCATCTCATAAGTTTTGAATAAAAACAATTATCTGAACTCTCAAGATCGTAATAAAATTTTACATATATAAGTCCAGGTGCAGCGAGGGGAAATACTCCATCGTGGTCTTAAGTCTAAGCCACGAGGAGCCCTCGGCCCCTTTTGGAGAAATTTAACTACAATGGAAAACCCATATCGAAAAGTAAAAGAAACAGTGGCTGCAGAGGAGGGCTTCACATTCCAGGCCTGGAATGAAACCCTCGAATGCCTCACAATTATATTGCATCAATCAAAACCCTTAAACATGGTACGCTTACCCGATGTACAACGTTCAGCCCTGATAATGGAGCGAATCACCAGGTTGGCAGACCTCAGGTTCGCCACTATATTATTCATAACTTGTAAATTCAACAGTTCACAATTCGATGAGCATGAACTCAACTGTAAAATAGAATGTAAAATTTTAAGGAACTGCATTAAACGTTTCACCCTCAAATGACAAGCCTATAAAAGACACAGTCGAATTAGCTGTGGATTATTCTTACCTAGCTGAAATGCAGACAAGGCAGCCCAAGTCGCCACCCGAAATCCTTACTGGTTACCGCTGTTCGCGCGGAGCATTTTTTTCAGGGAAGCCAAAATGTGAAGGCCGAGCGTGAAAGGCGGTGGAAAAATGAACTCTATTCGGAACTGAACGATGGTATAGTCTCCCAAGGTCACCAGCTTCGAGGTGATGCCTGCCGCGCCACGTCAACCAGGACAACGGAGTATTTAAGGCAGGAAAGCGTGCCATCAACAAAAATATCAACATAAGTTCACGGCAAGAATTTCAGGCAACCCAATAACACAATTCCCTAACTTTGTTAATATGAAAACGTTTAACGATGACAATCACAATGAGTGGATTTGAAACCCGAGCCAAAACTTAATGACCAGCACTGCTATGTCAGGCAAACATAAAGTGAACAGTTAATAGTGCCAGATAGTTATGGCACCGAGGGTAATATAATAAAAAAAAATATTTACCTTGGAAGTTAAGTTTAGGAGTGTTACAAATTGGTATCTTAGCTGAGGTTTCCATACTGAGACCTCTCGAACAATCCCGAATAAGTGATAATAAATACCCAAAATATATATATATATATATATATATTTCTCGCTGTTGTAGTCACAATTTAGTCATGTACAATGAAACAGTTAATACTACTAATTACTCCTCTGGTTCCATTTTAGGCAAAGACAAAAGAATCAGTAGAGAGACCACAGTCAGTAAGTATGCAAAGAACTGGCCCTGGGGATAACCCAGAATTATGGGTACAGCTCGGTGAAGAAACACGTAGCACGAATCTTGCAATATTAGAGACAGTACAGGAACTGAAGAATGAAATGGCCCGACTACGGGAAGACAATGCACGTCTAACGATGGAACAAGAAAGGATTTTAAAGAGTCTATCTGACAAACAGAACCTGCCACCAGCCAATCCTAGCATAGAACAGCAGAGGTTGTCAGGGGAACAAAACCATCATTCAGAACCTGAAAGGATAGAGGAGAGGGAGGAACGATCCGATAATGTGTCTGAACAACAAACTTCAAAACGGCAATGGATAGAGTTGCATGGAGAATTTCGTAAGATTACACCTCCACACTTTGATGGAGAACAGGAGGAAGCAGTGGAAGCATGGTTAATAAACATGAACAAATATTTTCAGTTGTATGAATATGACCTTAACCTGAAGGCACGTTTGGTCGTTTTTCAGTTACAGGGAAAAACAACCCTGTGGTGGGAAGAAGTTAAGATCGTTAAAGGGGTAAGCGAACAGACCATAACTTGGGAGAAATTTCAGAAGTATTTTAAAGAAAGATACCTGACCGAGCGCTTCTACGACGAAAAGGTGAGGTAATTCCACGATTTAAGGTTTGGACAACAGACTATGGACGAATTCATCACCCGTTTTACTTCCCTACTTCGTTATGTGCCTTACATTAGAGAAGAAAAAGCTAAGGTACAAAGATTTATTAGTAGTTTTCCCTTGTACATATGAGAAACGATTGAATTTGACAATCCTAGAACAATGGACGAAGTGATCCGAAAAGCTAGGATCTGCTACCAAAAGACTAAGCAGAAAGGAGAAGCTCCGAATAAAAGATGGAATGATAAAAGAACTAACAAGACAGTTAGGAACGGTAAAGGAAATCGCAGCAGCAGAGGAAAAGGAATTGGCAAGGGACAGAATAGCAGAACCTTACAGCGGGGCTCATTTAGATCCAAGCCAACTGGTGAGTCCAGAGTGGGTGAATAGCCTGCCAGATTGGATGGTGAAGGGGCAGCCAGACCCCCAGTGCAATGTTGGGGTTGCGGTGGACCCCACTACGTCAAAAACTGCACACAACGGAAGGGAATCGAGAAGGTGTCCCAAATCCATGAAGCATAAACAGTTGGCGATGTGGGACGTAGCATGCCAAGGATTAATGCAGCCTTGGACGATCGTCAGGCGGAGTACCAGCCAACCATGGTGGAATTTGAAGGTAAAAGCTCAGACCTTTCTGTAGCTGTTTTAATTGATCCGGGAGCCACCTTAATTTATATTAGTCCAAAAGTAGTGGAGTGTTGTAAATTGCAAACAATTAAATTCAAGAATCCATGGCTGGTACAACTAGCCACCGAGGCCAAGAGGCGAGTGCTGGAAAAAATTAATAACTGCCCTTTAATAATAGCAGGGCAGCCAGTAGTAGCAGATTTAAACGTACTTCCTCTTGGCTCATACGATGTTCTAATCAGTATGGAATGGTTAGAACAACACTAGTCATTAGTGAACTGCAAGACAAAAACCATTTTCTATAAGAATGAACTTGGTGAAAGACAGGAAATGCAAGGAATTAAACGACCAGTGTAGGTTCGGCCAATAACAATGTCCCAGCTGGCGAAATGTCTGAGGAAGGGATGTCAAATTTATGCCATACAGGTAGGTTATGTTGATTCAAAGGATAAAACAGCCACGCTGGATAACATCCTTGTCATACAGGAATTCGCGGATGTATTTCCAGAGGAGATTCCTGGACTGCCACCTAAAAGGGACATAGACTTTACCATTGAATTAATACCAGGGGCAGCACCGGTATCATGAGCACCCTATAGAGTGAGCGTGCCTAATTTAACAAAATTAAAAATGCAACTACAAGAACTGCTAGACAAGCATTATATTCACCCCAACTTATCTCCATGGGGAGCCCCAGTGTTATTTGTCAAGAAAAAAGACGGAACCCTTCGAATGTGTATAGATTATCGTCAGCTGAACAAGCTGACAATCAAAAATAAATATCCTCTACCCCGGATCGATGAGCTTTTCAATCAGGTGAAGGGTGCCACATTGTTTTCCAAGATTGACTTGCGCTTGGGTTACCACCAGATTAGGATTAAGGAGGAAGACATCGCTAAAACAACTTTCAGAACAAGGTATGGGCACTATGAGTTTGTGGTGTTGCATTTTGGTTTGACCAATTCCCCTGCCACTTTCATGTGTTTAATGAACAACGTGTTTCACCAATTTTTGGACAAATTTATGTTGATATTCATCGATGACATACTGATATATTCTCGCTCTAGGGAAGAGCACAAGGAACACCTCAGACAAGTACTACAAACCCTCCGAGAACATCAACTGTATGCTAAGTTTAGTAAGTGTGATTTCTTCAAAGAGGAAATACAATATTTAGGCCATATAATCACCAAAGAGGGGATTGCAGTGGACCCTGAAAAAATCAGGACCATAATGGAATGGCCCGTACCAAAAGACGTAGCGGATATCAGATCCTTTATGGGATTAGCTGGTTATTACAAATAGTTCGTGGAAGGTTTTTCTAGAGTAGCATACCCCATCACCTCCTTACAAAAAAAGGGAAGGGCATTCAAATGGACCCTGGAATGTCAACAAAGCTTTGAGCAGCTTAAGCATCTGCTCATCACAGCACCCATTCTGAGTATAGTTGATCCTAATAAGGACTATGTGGTGTGCACTGATGCAAACAAGGAGGGAGTGGGGGGTGTATTAATGCAGGAAGGAAAAGTGATTGCTTACGAATCAAGGAAGCTAAAGGAGCACGAGAAAAAGTATTTTGCTTATGACTTAGAGTTAGCAGCTGTCATAAACGCACTAAAGATGTGGCGAAATTACCTCTTGGGGAGGAAATTTTTATTACTAAAAGACCATCACAATTTGACCAGTTATTTCAGCCAGCCCACTCTAAACGCGAGACAGGCGCGCTGAGCAGATTTCCTAAGCAGGTTTGACTTCGATATTAAACACTTGAAGGGGAAGGAAAACCGGGTGGCTGATGCCTTAATCCAGAGGGTACAATGTTTGTATGAACTCTCTTCTAGTGAATGGAAAAATCCCTTCAAGGAAATGATAAGAAAAACAACAGAACAAGATGCTAAATATCAACAAATTAAGCAGCAAGTACAGCAGTCTACCAACGAGGGAAATCAACAAGAATATGAAGTAGATGAGGATGGAATGTTGTATTATAAAAAGAGACTGTACATACCCAGTCAAAACAGTCTTAAAAATTTGATTTTAGATGAATTTCACATCAGCCACTATGCGGGACACCCTGGGTATCAAAAGATGATCACTGCGCTTCGGAAAGAGTATTATTGGCCAGGGATGAAAAAGAATGTAGCTGAATATTTAGCTCAGTGTTTAGAATGTCAACAAATTAAAGCAGAGCATCAGCACCCAGCAGGATTATTACAACCCTTACCCATTCTAGAATGGGAATGGGAAACCATTTCTATGGATTTCATAACAGGGTCACCTCGGACAAAGAAAAGCAATGATTCTATTATGGTGGTGGTAGACAAGTTGAGTAAAGTAGCACATTTCATACCTGTGCAATCCACATTCAGAGCTGTACAAATTGCCCACATCTTCATACAAAATGTGTTAAAACTGCATGGACTCCCAAAGATAATAATTTCTGATCGTGACGTGAAATTCATGTCAGTCTTCTGGAGGACATTATTTGCCGAATTGGGGACAAAACTGCATTTCAGTACAGCTTACCACCCTCAGACCGACGGTCAAATAGAGCGAGTGAACCAGGTGGTAGAAGACATGTTAAGAGCCTATGTAATGCAGAAACCAACACAGTGGGAGGAGTATTTACATTTGGTGGAATTTGCATACAATAATGGATACCATACTTCGTTGCGGATGAGTCCCTTTGAGGTTCTGTACGGGTGGAAATGTCGGACACCCTCAGGCTGGGGTGGACCTGAGGACAAATTAAGATTAGGACCAGAGATGCTCAAGGAAATGGAAGATATGGTTAAAAGGGTACACGCTAATTTAAAAGCCACACAAAATAGACAAAAGAGCTTTGCTGACCGGAAGAGGAGGTTCAAAGAATATCAAGTCGGTGACCATGTTTATGTGAGGATCCAAGTCAGGAAAAGTACATTGCAGTGGAGCGGGTGTGCCAAGTTGGCACCCCGATATTATGGACCATTCCAGATCTTGGCAAGAATTGGGCCAGTAGCTTACCGGCTCACTCTGCCAAGTCACATCCAGGTCCATAATGTCTTCCATGTTTCTGTATTAAAAAAATACGTTTATGATCCTAAACATGTGATCAGATGGCAGGATATACAGGTAAAGAATAATATGAATAGATCTAACTAAAATTTTATGATTAGAAGAAACTGATTGCAATATTGCTGATGCAGGTCGAACCGGTAGGAGAAGTCTTGGTCGAGCCACTGAGCATCCTCGACTGGAGAGAAGTACAGCTGCAGAAGCGAGCTATTACCCAAATTAAAGTGCAGTGGCAGCACTTTGGGCCTGACGAGGCCACTTGGGAAGATGAAGAGCTTGTAAGAAAGGCTTACCAGGAATTATTCGTGACAAAAGGACATCGGGACGATGTCCAATCTCAGGAGGGGGAGATGTAATACCCCGGAACAGTGTAAATATTCTGCTGTAATTAATTGTTTTACTGTATTTAAGTGCAAACCAAAGAATGAGGATTATTTGAATTAACAAATAATATATTTTTTTAATTAATGACCATGGAAACATGTCTCCAAGTTTTCTTTTTTTTTTAAGGAAAAGGGAGACTGACAACTTTCGAGGAGGGAAGTTGGGCAATTAGGTGGTTACTGGAAAACAACCCTAACTGCCTTCCCCAACTGAAAACACCTCGAGGAAAAGGAGGTAGGGGGAAGGAAAAATGGGCAGTAAGGGGACAGACCATGGAGGAGGATGCGAAGTCTGGTGAGGACCAGATCACATGCACTCAGTAAGAAGTAACTTGCAGAGGTTATTGACCTAGCAAGGGAGCTTGGGGGAGATGCCGTCGAGCAGGACGTATCTCATGGTTGGGCGGATAACAGTCAGACAGTAACGGGTACAATCTTTGCAAAGTGTAAAAATTGCTTTTGACAAAAAACAGGTAAGTGGCCTCTCCTGGAAATTATTATTTTCAATTATAGGTAAAAGGCTAAAACCTGGATGCGTTCATGTTAAATAAAAAAAAAAAAAGCATAGTCCTATGTGATTATTAATTTCTGTAAATTGCAGTACAGAAAAGAGAATCATGAATATGGTTATAAAATAATGAGAATACTAGGATTCTTTCTTTCTGGAAATACATTAAGAGATACAAGAAGATCGTGCATGTACATATAAGCAGCGGGAGCCAAACATCATTGTTATTTTCCAGTTTTGCAGTAGGAAATAAAAGAATTCTTGTATATCTGTATGTAACTATATATATATATATATAATATATATATATATATATATATATATACATATAAGATAAGAACAGACAGAC
This sequence comes from Pinus taeda, assembly GCA_000404065.3. NCBI lineage: Eukaryota > Viridiplantae > Streptophyta > Pinopsida > Pinales > Pinaceae > Pinus > Pinus taeda. The sequence goes on along the minus strand of APFE031596955.1, from coordinate 182,547 downwards.
ACCTATGGGTCATAGAGTCCTATCGGACTACGACCTTCTCTGGAAAAACGTTATAACTGAATTGATTTCAGGTACCCGTAGGACACAAATATAACCGTGTCACGATGAAGAAGCAAAGACAAACTCTGGGCTATAGAAGGGTTTGATATAATTATAGGAGTCAGTATGACAGAGACCCGACCAAGGTTGGTCGCACCTTGTAGAAACGACCAGAAAAGCCGGATAGTAACAGTGGTAAAGACGACTGTGAGCCAAGGTGGATTGTTGTACAATCATAGCAGAGGGGCTTCAGTAATGAATTTCTAACCCTCTTAGTAATTAATCCAGCAAACCAGGGTGTTGCCTTAGGCTTTTGTTAAATTATATATAAATAAAACCATAACGCAAATACACAGTTGAATACATATAATGCCAAAACCATAAGCTCGACAGAGGAGTCGTAGTCATCAACGAAACCTCGGAAAAATAAACTCGTGAGTAGTTGAGGCTCCTAGCCAGGAGAACCCAATTATTAATAGGTTCGGGGGGGGGGGTTTAACTCATAGGTCACATGAAAGCAGTCTACCCGGTGGAACCTACTATAATGATTATGCCAGACTTCGTAGTAGCACCGTGAGCAGCAAATAATTATAAAGGAGTCCAAACACGAGAAAGGCTATGGTCGTGGGCGACCTGCTAAGCCTTTGAGGAATAAACTAGTTACTGAAATAATTGCATCGACAGAATCTTGCTAAAAGAACATATTAGCATTAAAATTCCAATAATCATTTTACAATCATGGAAAACATAAAGTCGCATATAATATACCCTGACAGGGCGGATACCGAGCAAAGAGATGCATATAAGATACATTATTAAGGTAAGAACAGAAAAAGAATAACATGCAAGTTTGAAATATGTACAGTGAACGTAACAGTAAGACTATAAAGCATTAAATCGAACCACAAAGGATGGCCTTACGAACTGTAGGTCCATCTCATAAGTTTTGAATAAAAACAATTGTCTGAACTCTCAGGATCGTAATAAAATTTTACATATATAAGTCCAGGTGCAGCGAGGGGAAATACTCCATCGTGGTCTTAAGTCTAAGCCACGAGGAGCCCTCAGCCCCTTTTGGAGAAATTTAACTACAATGGAAAACCCATATCGAAAAGTAAAAGAAATAGTGGCTACAGAGGAGGGCTTCACATTCTAGGCTTGGAATGAAACCCTCGAACGCCTCACAATTATATTGCATCAATCAAAACCCTTAAACACGGTATGCTTACCCGATGTACAGTGTTCAACCTTGATAATGGAGCGAATCACCAGGTTGGCAACCCTCAGGTTCACCACCATATTATTCATAACCTGTAAATTCAACAGTTCACAATTCGATGAGCATGAACTCAACTGTAAAAGAGAATGTAAAAGTTTAAGGAACCGCATTAAATGTTTCACCCTCAAATGACAAGCCTATAAAAGACACAGTCGAATTAGCTGTGGATTATTCTTACCTGGCTGAAATGCAGACAAGGCAGCCCAAGTCTCCACCTGAAATCCTTGCCGGTTACCCCTGTTCGCGTGGAGCATTGTTTTTCAGGGAAGCCAAAATGTGAAGGCTGAGCGCGAGAGGCGGTGGAAAAATGAACTCTATTCGGAACTGAACGATGGTATAGTCTCCCAAGGTCGCCAGCTTCGAGGTGATGCCTGCCGCGCCACGTCAACCAGGACAACGGAGCATTTAAGGCAGGAAAGCGCGCCATCAACCAAAATATCAACATAAGTTCACGGCAAGAATTTCAGGCAACCCATTAACACAATTCCCTAACTTCGTTAATCTGAAAACGTTTAACAATGACAATCACGGTGAGCGGATTTGAAACCCGAGCCAAAACTTAATGACCAGTACTGCTATGTCAGACAAACATAAAGTGCACAGTTAATAGTGCCAAATAGTTATGACACCGAGAGTAATATAATAATTTTTTTTTATTTACCTTGGAAATTAAGTTTAGGAGTGTTACAATTTGTAATCTTAATCTTAAAACAATTAAAGATATTTTTAATTTATTTATTTATTTTTCTAAATAAAAATTTATTTTTTTAATTAATTTTTTTAAATCTATCCAATTTTATGAATGAGGCTAGTGAATAAATTCAATAATGCACCTCAAACACTTTGCAGTGGCCATCCAAAACATTCCAAATCTTGATCAAACCTGCAAATGCAATGCGTCAACCTGCAAATGCAATGCGTTGGTCTTAGTTTGCTGGGTATATAATTCCGACTTATAATAATTATTATTAATAATTTATTTGTTTTGTTTTTTAAAGATAAAAAATTGAATATGTTTTATTTAGTAATTTGATTACTAAAATTTATAAAAGTGTAGGTACTCTATTTTTTATAAAATTATAATAAAATACTCATACCCTTAAACCTTACGCTTTCGTCTAAAATGTAAGAAAACCTCCCATTTATAAGCGGTTGCCAAATATATATTTCATCTTTTTTCATTGGAAAAGGACCTTTCATTTAACATTATTATCAAATATTTCACCGAGAAAAGACCTTTCATTATCATTGTTTTATTACTATATGAGAATGTAGTAGTTTTATTGAGTAATGAAAATGCAGTAGCTTGATCGAATAATGAAATGATTTTTGAAAATCATTCTCTTTTTCCTTGAAATTTAACATGAATTAGTTTCGGTGCATGGACTTAGAGATTTTCGATGTTAATAATGTTTATATATTTTTTATAATTGATACCGCCAGACTAATGATGGAGCGGTAGATATATATTTTTAAATTTAGTAAAATTTAGATTGAAGCCATAAATTTATATTTTTATTTATTTGGTATTTAATATTTTTTTATCGGTAATATTGTGTTTTATCATTGAAGATGGGTGAAGTAATATAGCTTTTTATATGGGTGATGGGTACTCTCACAACCTATTCCAAAAGAATCTCTCAATGTCAACATAATTATGATTATGAAAACCTACATACTAAAATAATTTTATGTCATAAAATATGGTCGAACCATTTATAAGAAAAAGGAAAATTTGGCTAAATTAACCCTCTTGCTATTATTAACCCCTAAAATTTTTCCTACAACCAAGCTCACTATGGTCATGGTTGGCCATGGTCATCCAATATGTATTGGAGCAACCATAATCTATCATAGAAAAATATGGTCAACCAACCCTATTCACCTAGGGTCAAACCATGGTTAATAATGGCTGACCAAGGTTTGTCACAATAAACAATAGTTAACCATATTAATCTTAGTCAACCACACTCGACCATGGGTAACCATAGTCAACAATGGTCAACCTTATTCCATCATGGGTAAGCATGACAATGCTCAATTAAGAATAGTCATCATACACAACCATGGTCAACCATAATCAACAACAATAAGCCATAGTCAATGTGCTCAGTTACCATATTCAAATATAGATAACATTTTTTCCTATGGTTAATTATAGTTGTCAATAGTCAACTATGATTTATCATAGTTAACAATAGTCACCATGGTCATCTATCGTCAACCATAGTTTCATGGGTAAGCATGACGATGTTCAATTAAGAAGAGTCACTATACACAACCATGGTCAACCATAATCAACCACAATAAGCCATAGTCAATGTAGTCAATTACCATATTCAAATATAGATAACATTTTTTCTTATGGTTAATTATAGTTGTCAATAGTCAACTATGATTGATCATAGTTAACAATAGTCACCATGGTCAACTATCCTCAACCATAGTTTCTGATTGACCATTGAATATCTATAATAACTAATTAATTTCAATACAGAGAGAGTGTGTAAAAAAAGAAATATTCAATGACCAAAGTAAAAAGTAACCTAAAATTCAATTACTTCTTAATAAAAGTATTAAAAGGGTGATGCTTAACTCATTCAAGTCTTAATATAAATTTAATATGGTCCATTTGGAAAATATTAAAACTAATTAAAAAAAGTGGTATGGTTAAAACATTTGAAATAGTTTATCCTACATTTGCCTCTTTTTTACTTATATTTTGTTTGAAATGCAGCAAAAAAATGTTGGAATAGCATGTTAAGTTGTGTAGTCACAAAAAGTTCAAAGAAATTTTCAAGACATTGAATAGATTTATGCATTAAAAAATGCAATTTTAAATAATGAAAAATTATATATGTGTGTGTATTTATCAAATGTTAAGAGAGATCAAATATCTAGAATTCTAATATTTTAAGTTTTACACTCTAAAAAAGTCAAACCTTAATATTTTTGATCTCTCATTCTCATTAATCCATTATAATATATATATAACTATAATACAACCTAATAATTTGATCTCTCAATTCAACTAGATCCATTAAAAAATATATATAATATATATATATAACATTTAGGATAGGATGATCATCCACTTCTACATTTTATCTAACTCCATTATCAAGAAAATTAATTCTATCATTTCTAAAGTCATTTGGGCTAGCACCTCTCATGTTAAAAAAATGCATCTTGCTAGGCTCGAGGACATTTTAAAACACAAAAAGAAGAGTGACTAGGGAATTATGGAAATGTAAAAATTTGGGTGGGCATTGAAGGTCAAAATATTGTGGTGTGCTTCCGTTGGTTCTCATATACTACATTATAATAAAGGAGAAATATCTTAAAAAGAGAACATTGTCCAAATGGATCAAAGATGGGACCCAAACTACTTGTTCAACTTCATACATTTCGAATGGGATAATGAAATAAAAAAATGATTAATCGAAAATGTGTGATAGTTGATTGGTGATGGCTCTAAAGTGAAAGTGAAGATTGAATTGAATCTTATTATTGATTTCATTGAAAACCATATCCTACTTCCAACAATCATTCAACATATTCATAATCTTGGAATTTATTATATAAATCAAATGTAGATGGCCACACTTCCATATTTTTAATATCCTATCTAGATATGCTAGATTGATTTAAGTTTAATATGGAGTTTTGACAAAGGAAATGTAGATGGCCACACTTCCATTGTCTTGAAAAAGCGAATATTTTTGTTAATTCCAAAATGGTGATTGAATAGGATTGGAAGAAATCTAATTCTCACCCTCCTTGTAATACATAGAATCAAAATATTGTTAAAACAATTCAATGAGGTTCCCTCTACCCATATTTACATGCAGAAAAATTGAGCGGTGAAGGCATTATCAAAGGGTTATCAAAGATTGTGCATCAATATAATCCAAAGTGAGATCAGGATGCTTGGAGACTCCAACAATGAAGGATTTCAAGGAATTGGAAAAGTTATATTTACTTGGTATGTATGAGACTGATTTTTTTTTTTTCCACATTTAATAATATATAAATGACAATGAAGATGTGGCTATATATACATATTTCCAAGCTGGAATAATCTTAGTAGTGATTGGAGATCAGTTATTTTCCATGACATTTTAAATATTATATAGATATTTTTATATATTATATATAGAAAAAACAATATTTATAGAGTGATAAAACCAGACGTATAGGAGTAAGGTAGATAATAGTTTTCCATGTTATCTAGTCAGCAAGTCTAATTTTTGTAATCTATTCAGTAGATCATCTCATCTATTTTTTTTGAATAGTGAATTTTTTTTGGTTTTTATGATGATAATTAACATCCACTAAGACCAAATTTTAGTCTATTAGACTTAAAGAAATGAATTATTATTTAGTATCCCTAACAAAGAAAAAATTAAATGAAATATCCAAAATATTACTCAAGAAAAAATAAATCATGATAGTGAAAAAATATTATAGAAATACAAATAAATTCCTGATTCATTATTTTATTACAATATATAATATGTAGTAGTTTAATCGAGTGACGAAAATATGATCGCCTAATAGAATAATGAAATGATTAGAAATTATATTTTCGGAATCATTCTTCATAATGAGAATCATTATTTTTTTAACTTAAAATTCAGCATGAATTACTTTGGATTGATAGCGTTAAAAACCGTACGAATTAGTTTGGAAGGATGAAGTGAAAAACGGTAGATTTTAATAATTTAAAATGTAAAAGATATTACTGTAACTTGAAATTCAGCATGAATTAGTTTGGACTGATGGTGTTAAAAACCGTATGAATTAGTTTGGATTGATGGAGTTAAAAACGGTAGATTTTAATAATTTATAATGTAAAAGATAATATTGTACTATATAAAATAATAAAATATTATTAATATCT
>APFE031596955.1:110942-155378 GCA_000404065.3 Pinus taeda | reverse complement strand
AACCTACATTTGGTATCAGAGTTGTTTTGGCTTCAAGGGGACGCCTTTGTTGCTGAGGGGTTTCGCTCAGGCCTGTGGTAGACCCTGTTCAGTGGGAGATCTACGAGATCAATCCTGGTGGTGAAAGAAGATGGCGAGCAGCGGAAAGATAGAGATTGAGAAGTTCAATGGTCAGAGTTTTGAGTTGTGGAAACTCAAGATGGAGGATCTGTTGGTGGATAAAGATCAGTGGACTGCGTAGATCCGGGTACTAAACCAACGGGAGTGTCTGATGAAGAATGGAAGAAGTTGGATCAGAAGGCAAAGAGCACAATATGATTATGTGTCTCAGATTCAGTATTGTTGAATGTATCAGGGGAAGTTATGGCGAAGGTTTTGTGGGACAAGTTAGGGACTTTGTACCAATCTAAGTCTCTGGTGAAAAACCGTTCCTGCGGAAAAAGCTGTATAACCTAAGGATGAAAGATGGAGACTCGGTGATAGAGCATCTGAACGCATTTAATACTATGGTAAGTCAATTAGCATCTGTTGATATTAAAATTTCAGATGAAGATAAGTGCAACATTTTGTTGTGTTCTCTACTAGATTCATGGGATAGTCTAGTTATTGCAATAGGTAGTAATGCAACTGCCTTGTAGTTTCATGAAATAGTCTCATCCTTGCTGATGGAGGAAATGATATGGAAAAATATGGAGAGCCAGAATGTTGATTCCTTGTCTGTAAGAGGACAGTCCCAAAATAGAATAAAAAATAAGTCATCGAGTGGGAGATCTAAATATAGAGGGAGATCTAAATCTCCAAGAGAACCTGTAAAGGTGGTGTGTTGGAAATGTGGAAAGGAAGGGCACTACAAAAGGGACTGTAAATCTAAAACTTCTGATAAAGGAAAGGGATCCGGTGATGCTCCTTCTGCAGAGGAAAAAACCACCTCAGGTGAATGTGTGGATGTGTACTTAGCTTCTTCAAGTACACATGTAGATCATGAGGAATGGTTGATTGACTTAGGTGCATCCTTTCACTTCACTCCCCATAAAAAGTGGTTATGCAAGTATGATAAATATGATGGTGGTGATGTCTTCTTAGGGGATGATAGGAAGGTTAGAATCATTGGTCATGGAAAAGTAAAGTTGAAGTTGCAAGGTGGAAGGGTTAGAACACTTCCAAGTGTTCTGCATATTCCTACATTGGCTAGAAATCTGATTTTTGTAAGCAAGTTGGTGATGCAGGTGTAAAAACAATGTTCGAGAAGGATACCTACAAGATGGTTTGGGGAGCACTGGTATTGATGCGAGGAGTTCGGATTGGAACTCTATACAAGCTACAAGATAGCACGGTTGTTGATGGGTGCAACAGTTGAGTGGTTCATGAAAGTGGAGCAGAAACTTTAGTCGTCTCTAGAGAGAAGACCATGTTGTGGCATCAAAGGCTTGGACATATTGGAGAGAAGGGCCTTTGAATACTTCATGGTAAAGGTATGGTAGAAGGTATGAGTAATAGCTCTTTAAATTTTGATTTCTGTGAAAATTGTGTATATGGGAAGTGGATGTGGGTGAGTTTCTCCTCTGGTGGTAAGAGGGTGAAACATATATTAGAGCTTGTGCATAGTGATGTGTTTGGACCTGTGAAGGTTCCATCACTGGGTAAGTCTGTGTTCTGTGTATCATTTATAGATGACTTCTTAAGGAATACATGGATATATTTCCTTAAGAAGAAACTGAAGTTTTTGACAGGTTTAAATAATTTAGGGCTCTAGTGGAAAACTAGATAGAGAAGAAGATAAAGGTGCTGAGGATAGATAATAATGGAGAGTTTTGCAGCAAGGAATTTGAATAATTCTGTAAGAAGTGTGGTATAGCACGGTAGAAGACTACTCCATATACACCTCAGCAAAATGGAGTCGCAGAAAGAATGAACAAGACGTTGATGGAAAGGGCAAGGAGCATGCTCAGTGGTGCCGGGTTAGGACAGGAATTCTGGGCAGAGGCGGTGGATACTGCATGTTACTTGGTCAACAGGTCACCTTCATCAGCGTTTGAGGATAAGACTCCACAAGAAGTATGGACTGGTAAGAAACCCTCTCTTTCACATCTGAGGGTATTTGGATGTGATGCATATGTACATGTTCCAAAGGAGAACCGAACCAAGTTGGATAGTAAATATGAAAAAGTGCATCTTTATTGGGTATAAGGATGGTTTAAACAGTTATAAGCTTTGGAACCCAGTAACAAGGAAGGTTGTGTACAGTCGAGATGTGGTGTTTAGAGAGGTGAAAGATGTTATTAAACATAAAGTCCAACCAAAGGAACTTGAGAATATAGAGTTTGAGCTAAAAGAGAAAGAATCCGACTCTACAACAGAGGAGGAATCAGAAGATGAAGAGCCACAAATTCCGGGTGTGAGAAGATTAATGCGAGAAAGAAGGAAACCAGAAAGGTGTAGTCCATTTGCTTTCTGTTCAAATTTTGCTTTATCTATTATTAATGATGATACCAGAACTGTGAAGGAAGCAATAGATTCAGAGGATGGAAAACTCTAGAAATAGGCCATGGTTGATGAAATGGCATCTTTGCACAAAAATGAGGCTTGGGATCTAGTGGAGTTGTTGGCTGGAAGGAAACCCATTGGAAGCATATGGATGTTCAAGAAGAAGACAAATGCCGAAGGAAAGGTGGAGAAATACAAAGCTTGATTGGTAACAAAAGGTTATTCCCTGGTGCAAGGAATTGATTTTGGTGATATTTTTTCTCCTGTTGCCAACGTAACTTCTATTAGATTACTTTTATCTGTTGTTGTTTCTTTTGATTTTGAGGTAGAACAGATGGATGTGAAGACAACATTTCTTCACGGGGATCTGGAAGAGGAAATCTACATGAAGCAACCTGAAGGCTTTGCGGTGAAGGGTAAGAAAGAATTGGTATGCAAGTTAAAGAAGTCTCTGTATGGGTTAAAATAGTCACCAAGGATGTGGTATCAGAAATTTGATACATTTATACGAGGACTTGGCTTCACCAGAAGCAAAGCAGATCATTGTGGTTATTTTAAATTAATTGGTGACCGTGTTATTTATCTGGTCTTTTATGTTGATGATATGTTGTTGGTTGGAAAAGACAAAGAAATTATCCAGGATTTGAAGACCCAATTGTCCTCCAAATTCGACATGAAAGATCTCGGTGCTGCAAACTATATTTTGGTCATGGAAATTAAAAGAGATCGGGCAAAGAGGAAGCTCTGGCTAAACCAAAGGAAGTATGTCGAGACAATACTACAGAGGTTTAATATGCAGGATAGTAAACCGGTGAAGGTTCCTATTCCTATAAGTGTGAGTTTATCTGCTGAACAGTGTCCCAAGACACAAGAAGAGGAAGAGGACATGTCCTGTGTTCTATATGCAAGTGCAGTCGGTAGCTTGATGTATGCCATGGTATGTACTAGACCAGACATTGCACATGTAGTGGGAGTATTGAACAGGTTTATGTCAAAACCCGGGAAGGAGCACTGGATGGCAGTGAAGCGGGTTTTCAGGTATTTGCGTGGCACTAGTGATTATGGTTTGTGCTACTAAGGAAGACAAGGATTGGACAGAGTGTTGGATATCCATGGCTTTGTTGATGTAGACTGGGCTGGAGATCTGGATCAGAGAAGATCTACAAGTGGGTATTTGTTTAACCTATTTGGAGGTGCAGTCAGTTGGTTGAGTAAGAAACAATCTGTAGTGGCACTATCAAATATAGAGGCAGAGTACATGACAGCCACTCATGCAAGCAAGGAAGCAATTTGGCTGTAGATATTCTGTTCAAGTATGGGGTTAGCATAGGGAGCTAAAGATAGATTGTGACAGCCAAAGTGCAATTTTTTTGGCAAAGAACCCTGCATATCATTCAAAGACAACACATTGGTGTTCAGTATCACTTTGTGAGGGATATGATAGAAGACAAAAAGATGTTGCTGGTAAAGGTGGACACTTTGAAGAATACTGAAGATGCATTAACAAAATCTCTGTTGGTGTTTTTTTTAACCTCTATTCTAGTAGGAGTTTTGAGGGGTGCTCCAAGGCCCCATCAATTAGCCCTTTTGTTGTGAAAGCAATGCCACCCCAAAGAGGGAGGCCTCACTATGGGGGTGGACACCACTTCATTAAAGGTTGCTCATTTTCTAGCCACAACTCATCTTCTGGAAACTCTACGATGTTGGAACATGAGGGCAAAGTGGTGCATTCTTTAGTGCGCTCTCTAGGCGGTATCGTGGCTCCAGCTTCCATGGACTCGAGAATAGAACAACTACGAGATATACAGGTTAATATGGACATCATTTGTGATCATAGTTATGAAGACCGCAATGAATTAGTTTCATATCTATATGATATACAATTTAGTCAAAATGAGATATTGGAACAACTGGACAACCCTCGTCGGAGCCATTGCAGAACGAATTACCACCTCCACAACCTGGAAGCCAGGGTGGAACATATTGATTTTCATATGCATGAGCATGCTGGTTATTTTGCAGCTCCCCCTATACTCGCTCCCCCGTCCCCCTCCTTGATATGTTGTTGTTAGTTTCTGTGATCCTTTTGTCTCTCTTAAGCACTATACGGATTCTAAGCCCGACAAAAGTAATGCATGTAAAGACTTATCTATGACATTCTCCGATCCCCAATTCCAAAAAGTTTGGTCAAAATGAGAAGAAAAAAAAAATCATTGAAACATCTTTTGTAATCCATATTTTTGTGAAAATATAATAAAGCGATTTGATTAAAAAAAAATCATTACAAAATAAATACACATGTAAAAAATTTTCAATTTTTTTTTGTTGGTTAAATGTTCATTTTTTCTCCATCCGAAAGTCACTTTCTTTTAATTTGTAATGCTCATTAGGCACTCATTTCCTTTAATTTTCAATGATGCGTTAATACTTTAACCTATTTTTATTAAGATGTTTTAATGTGAGGGAGATTAAATGGTCTATCACTTTTGCCATACTAAGAGGGATGAAGATAAAAAACACTTCATCTTGGACGACTCATCAACCTTCTTGATTTTCTAAGTCAACAAACCTATTGTGAGCTACGAATTTCTCTCCCTTCTTTTTGATGATAGAAATAAAATATTAAAAAATGTCAATTAATTTCTAATCTGATACGCCATGTTAATCTTAATAGACATTAATGATCATCATCATAATATTTTATCACTTAATTTTAATATTTAAACATAAGTATTCCTGTCATAACCCTCTACACTTTAATATTACATACATAAAAAAAAAAAAAAAAAATTTACTATACCCATAACTTTACTGTTACACTATCATGGTAATATGATTAATATGTTAATTGATACATTGATCAACGCCAGAACCATATATGTATACATGTTAGCGGAACCATAACTTCGTTTGTCCTTGGTTATCTTTTACAATATATGAATATATTTGTTGGCGGCATAACCATACGTCTGCGTGGGACATCTGGCCCCTCGGTCCACGCACTCCACTTGCTCCACAGATATTTTGATTTGGGTAGCTGTGGAATTTAATGTTACAGCTCCGCTGCAACTTCCTTGAGATTCCCACAGCGATAGATGATCCAGATGACTTCTGTGGATCGGACGGTGGAGAGTTTAAGAGTTTTGGCGGTATGGTACTTAGGGTTCCGACCATGATGTTTTGGGTCATTTGCACACTGCTTCGGCTCCAAAGAGCAGCTCCTCCCTTCGGCGTCTGTCATAGACTATTCTGGTTCATTCCTTCCGCGCCATTGAAGGTGCTACAACAACAAGGTCGGTTGACTGTGGAGAGCCGTTGCTGCCTTCCTTCTGGAACTTTCATCGAGCATACAGGTATGCCGTAGCCTCGATTCGTCAATGTGTTAGCTTTTCTTCCACTGTAATTATGATTATGCCAATGATCTTAATCGCTGCTGGCTGGAACAGGGTAAAGTCCATGGAGGCCGCGGGAACGAGGAGGATGCAGGGTTTCTGCCGTCCATATCCTAACTAGGTATGATTTTTTCCACCGAAATGTATTTATTGTTTGCCTAATTTCGGAGTCGGCCTTATTACTGTTCTCTCTCTGTCAGGATTTTTGTCGAATTTAATGTTGATTGGCATAATGACTCTTCTACGACAGAGTCTCTCTTTTGCTCAAAGATTACCATGGGTCCTGAGGTCTAATTCCAGGTCGTCGAATGGTGTAGTTTGTCTTTTAGGGTTGTAAACTGTTTTAGAGTTTAGATTTATGGGTCGAGTTCAACCCTCGAGCAGTTCTGTTCTTTGTGGTATTTGTTTGGCTTTCAGTTCGATTTACTATGTAATGGACTCAGTAATTATTGTGGCTACAGTTTAATATACATTGTGAATTCTGGGTTTGTTCCCAAATTACCTGTACAGGTCATCGATTGATTTCTGTACTTTCTGGTTTGACAATGTTTGACATTTTAAGGTTCTAATAGCAAATGGGTTGCGTCCTACGCACCACCGAGTCTGTCAATGATTGCTTATATATTGATTATTTAGTTTATGATGAGTTCTGTGGTTTGCTGGCGGCCCTTCTCCTTCACGGGCTGCCGTCCTTCTCATGATTAAATGGTATGTTATTAGATTAACATATATGATAATGTCTGTTGGTTCTTTTCATAATGGCTAGCTCTTGCACGAGTAACCGACCTTTCTATATGATTCTGATATGTATTAGTGCTGTTATTTAAGGGAAAAGCCTGTTACGGCTCAATAATGAGTTCGCTCCTACGTGAGCCATCATTATTCCTCTCATTTGACAATGTTGCATTGTTGAGCGCTCGGGCCGTTTCAATATTTATTTTCTTGCTATCGTCTTAATGAAATTATCTTCTGAGCGGTTAACCTGATTCACTGGGTTAATTAACTTGGTGCCTCGGCGCCATACTGTAGCTCCATGCTACCAAGTGGTACCCACCTGTGTATTCCGCCAGCTACTAAATCTGCAGTTGTTATAACCGGACGATTGTCTTGGCAATGTTTATGCTATGGTCTTATTACTTTATCGTTCTTACATTGTATATTTACCCTTATGTTTTCTGAGAGGGTTTGTATAGTTATTTGACTTGGAATATATATCTTGCGACAACCAGAACCGCCAATGTAACCCTCTCCAGGTATATGTATATTACTTTATTCATACCTTTCAATACTTGTATCGTTTATGGAAAAATATGAATTCTCTGTTCTTGAATGCTTGTCGGTTATCAGTTACTATCTCCTGTACTACTCACATAATACAGATACTTTGAACTGTATTCTTGTTTCAGGTCTAATTAATAGCAACTAGAAATCGTTCTGTTTAATTGTTATCCTTAATAACTACTGTCTCTTTCATGGAATACAATTTAAATTGTCCGAAGTTAAAGGACTAGATAATATGTAGGATTTCATTATCTATTTTCTTTCTTTTGTTATATGTATGCACATACAGAACAACAACGTTATACAGTTCTTTTGTTATATATATGCATATACAGAACAACAACGTTATACAGTTCTTTTGTTATATATATGCATATACAGAACATCAACGTTATACAGTACCAGTAGTGCTTCCAGTAACAGGTTCTGATTCACAGTCTAAAAAATAATATTACAATAATCCTAATCAAACGCTCAGGAATACCAGATAATATCCAATCTTCCAGAATTTATAAACTGAAAATACTTACCTGTGTCTCCTTGTCCTCTATCCTCTGCGCTTCTACAACTTGTAGAAGATGATTTAATGCTTGATATCCTCCCAGCCACGAGACCAGTTGTCTGAACTGCGTCTCTCCCCCAAGCTCCTTAGCCAGCCACAGCCTCAGCAATAGGAAGCACAAATGTGCCTGTGCTATCTGGTCCTCACCAGACGTAGCACCCTTCTCTTTTGCTCAGTGCCCTTTCTTTTCTTTTTCCCCGTTTGTTCATCCAACAACCGGGGTCTCTTCCTCTTTCCCCTTTTCCATGGGAAAGAGAAAACAGTTAGGGTTTCCCCCTAGTTTGCTGGCAACTATTTTTCTTTTATCTTCAATCAAGAAGAGAAAATAACTTTTCATATGAAATTACTGTGTACACATAATTATGCAATTCATATTACTCAATTTTAACACATAATATTTCCATTAATTTAAGAAAATAATAATCTCTGTTTTATATTCAACCACAGGGGTAAATAAGTAATTTATTTACGTAAAATGTTTGGTTATTACATCTCCTCCCCCTGAGATTGGACACCGTCTCGGTGTCTCACAGACCCGAACAGATCTGGATAGGTTCTTCTCATTAATTCCTCATCTTCCCAAGTGGCCTCGTCGGGCCCAAAATGTCGCCATTGAACCTTAACTTGGGTAATAACTCGTTTCCGCAGCTGCACTTCTCTCCGGTCGAGAATGCTCAGCGGTTCGACCAGAACCTCTCCTTCCGGCTCGACCTGCAATACACAATTCCGTGAATTAGTTTTTCTCTTTCATATACAATTCTTGCTGAATTTTATCATAACAATCACCCACCTGAATCTCTTGCCATCGGATTACATGCTTAGGGTCATACACATATTTCTTTAGGACAGAAACATGAAACACGTTATGGATTCGGATGTGACTGGTCAGGGCCAGTTGATAAGCTACTGGTCCGACCCTTGCTAAGATTTGGAAGGGTCCACAATATCGGGGTGCCAGTTTCGCGCATCCACTCCACTGCAAGGTACTTCTTTTGGCCTGAATTCGAATATACACATGGTCCCCAACCTGAAACTCTTTAAATCTCCTTTTCCGATCAGCGAAGTTCTTTTGCCTATCTTGGGCAGCTTTCAAGTTAACACGTACCCTTTTTACCATTTCTTCCATTTCCTTTAGCATATCAGGTCCTAGGTTCAATTTATCTTCCGGTCCTCCCCAACTGGTGGGTGTACGACATTTCCGACCGTACATAACTTCAAATGGGCTCATCTGTGTTGAGGTATGGTACCCGTTGTTATACGCGAACTCTACCAGATGTAAGTAATCTTCCCACCTTGTGGGTTGTTGCATGACATAAGCCCTTAGCATATCCTCTACCATCTGATTCACTCGTTTCGTTTGCCCATCAGTTTGTGGATGGTATGCTCTACTGAAATTTAGTTGAGTTCCTAATTCAGCAAACAATGTTTTCCAAAATGCTGATGTGGATTTCACATCACGATTAGAAATTATTGTTTTTGGAAGTCCATGTAACTTAAATACATTCTGCATAAAAATATGAGCAATCTGTGCAGCTCTATATGTAGATTGCACTGGTATGAAATGTGCAGCCTTACTCAGCTTGTCCACCACTACGAAAATGGAGTCATTATTCTTTTTTATTTTGGGTAATCCCGTTATGAAGTCCATGGAGATGATTTCCCATTTCCATTCTGGAACTTGCAGTGGTTGTAACAATCCTGCTGGGTGCTGATGTTCTGCTTTAATCTGCTAGCACTCTAAGCACCGTGACAGGTATTCGACAATGTTTTTCTTCATTCCAGGCCAGAAATACTCTTTCCGGATTGCTGTTATCATCTTTTGATAACCCGGATGACCCGCATAATGACTAACATGAAATTCATCCATAATCAGATTTCTAATTCTGCTTTGATTTGGCACATACAACCTTTTCTTGAAATAAATCCTTCCAGCGTCGTCTAATTCATATTCTTGTTGGCTGTCTTCTCTAGCATATTGCTGTATTTGCAATTTTAATTGCTGATATTCAGTATCTTGATCTGCAATCTCCTTTATAATTTCTAGGAAGGGACTTTTCCACCCACTAATAGAAACTTCATACAAATTTTGTACTTTTCGGCTCAAGGCGTCTGCTACTTTATTTTCCTTCCCTTGCAAGTGTTTTATATCAAAGTCAAAGCCACTTAGAAAGTCCACCCACCTTGCTTGCTTAGCGTTTAAGGTAGGTTGGCTGAAATAATTGGTCAAGCTGTGATGGTCGGTATGCAGCAAAAATTTTCTGCCCATGAGATAATGTCGCCACATCTTCAGGGCATGTATAACGGCAGCCAACTCTAAGTCATAAGCAGAATATTTCTGCTCATGTTCTTTTAGTTTTCGAGACTCGTAAGAAATTACCCTGCCTTCTTGCATCAAGACCCCTCCCAATCCTTCTTTACTAGCATCCGTACATACTACGTAATCCTTATTAGGATCCGCTATACTCAGAATAGGTGCTGTGGTGAGCAGATGCTTCAACTGCTCAAAACTTTTCTGGCACTTTGGGGTCCAATGAAACAGCTTCCCTTTCTTCTGCAGTGAGGTAATGGGAAATGCCACCTTAGAGAAACCTTCCACGAATCTCCTATAATACCCAGCTAACCCCATGAAAGATCGGACATCTACTACATCTTTTGGAACTGGCCATTCCATTATAGCTTTTATCTTTTCCGGATCCACCGCAATTCCATCCTTTGTGATTACGTGACCCAAATACTGAATCTCTTCTTTGAAGAAGTCGCACTTACTAAATTTAGCATACAATTGATGTTCCCGAAGGGTCTGTAACACTATTCGAAGATGTTCATGATGTTCTTCGATGATGCGTGAATAAATTAAGATAGCATCAATAAATATCAGCACGAACTGATCCAAATAAGGATGGAAAATACCATTCATTAAACACATGAAGGTTGTCGGGGCGTTGGTGAGCCCAAACGGCAACACCACAAATTCATAGTGCCCATACCTGGTTCTAAAAGCTGTTTTTGCGATGTCTTCATCTTTAATTATGATCTTATGGTAGCCTGATCGTAAATCGATCTTAGAGAACACTGTCGCACCTTTCACTTGGTCGAACAATTCATCTATCCGGGGAAGAGGATACTTGTTCTTAATAGTCAACTTATTCAATTGTCTGTAATCAATACACATCCGGAGGGTGCCGTCTTTTTTCTTGACAAATAATACTGGGGCCCCCCATGGAGACACACTAGGACGGATGTAATTCTTCTCTAATAATTCCTGCAACTGCATTTTTAATTCTGTTAACTCAGGTACACTCATTCTGTAGGGTGCTCGTGACACTGGTGCAACCCCTGGTACCAACTCTATAGTAAAATCTATGTTTCTTCGCGGTGGCAGCCCTGGAATTTCCTCCGGAAACACATCTGTAAATTCTTGTATTACAGGAATATTATTCAAAGCTGCTGACTTATCCTTAGAATTCGCATAACCCACTTGGATGGCGTATACTTGACAACCTTTCCGTACACATTTTACCAATTGATTTGCAGTTATCGGTCGAACCTGCACTAGTCGCTTAATTCCCTGCATTTCTTTGCTGTTTCCTTTTGATCTCTGTAATAAATAATCTTGGTTTTGCAGTCAACTAATGACCAATGTTTCTCCAGCCAGTCCATACCAATTAGAATGTCATAGGAACCCAGAGGAAGTATGTTCAGGTCAGCTTTTATTGGCTGGTCTGCTATAGTAAAAGAGAAATCATTGATCTTGGCTGTTACCCGTCGCTTAGCTCCAGTAGCTAATTGCACTAACCATGGGTTTTTAAATTTAACAGATTGTAAATTACAACGTTCCACTACTTTTGGGTTCACATAACTTAGTGTGGCCCCAGGATCAATCAAAACAGATATGGTAAGGTTTGAAATTTTACCTTCGAACTCGACCATGGTTGGCTGGTATTCCGCCTGTCGATCCTCCAAAGCTGCATTGATTCTGGGTACGCTTCGACCCACTTCGCCAACGGTTGAGGCTTCATGAATTTGGGATAACTGTTCAGTCCCCTTTCGCTGTGGGCAATTTTTAATGTAGTGAGGTCCCCCACAACCTCAGCACTGCACAGGGGGTCTTGCTGTCCCTTCATTATCCAATCTGATTTGCTGTTCACTGACTTTGGACTCGTTTGCAGATCTGAACTTAGGTGTAGTTTTTGCTGCAAATCTGTTGTTTATTCCTTTGCCAGTTCCTTTAATTCCGTTGCTGCGATTTCCTTTGATGTTTCCAGCTGTCTTGAAATTCTTCTTCTCATTCCACTTCCTACTAGCAGTTTCTCCTTTTTGTTTGCCTTGCTGATAACAGATTCTAGCCTTGCGGATTACTTCATCCATTGATTTTGGATTATCAAATTCAATCCTTTCCCGCATGTACGGGGGTAAACTGCTAACGAATCGCTGCACTTTCGCTTTCTCTTCCCTTATATATGGCACGTAGCGAAGTAGGGAAGTAAAATGGGTGATGAACTCATCCATAGTCTGCTGTCCCAGTCGCAAATCATGGAATTCTCTGGCTTTTTCATCATAGAAGTGTTCAGTTAAATATCTCTCCTTAAAGAATCTTTGAAAATTGTCCCATGTTATGTTTTGTTTGGTAACCCCTTTTACGATCTTCACCTCCTCCCACCATAAGGTAGCCTTTCCTTGCAATTGAAAGATGGCCAGTCGTGCATTAAGATTGTGATCGTATTCATAAAGCTGAAAATACTTATTCATATTGATTAACCATGCTTCAGCTGCTTCCTCTTGTTCTCCGTCAAAATGTGGTGGTTTAATCTTGCGGAATTCCCCTTGTAGTTCCATCCTTTGTCTTTTCGAGGTTTGCTGTTCGAATGCATTGTCAGAGCGTTCTTCCTGTTCCTCCGATCCTTCGGGGGGTATGTGATGATTCTGCTCTTCCGACATTCTTTGCTATTCCACACTAGGATTAACTGGTAGTTGATTTTGTCTGTCGGACAAACTTCTTAAAATTCTTTCTTGTTCCATTGTTAATCGGGCATTATCTTCTCGTAGTCGAGCCATCTCATTCTTCAGCTCCTGTATTGTCTCCAAGATGGCTTGATTTGTAATTCTGGCTTCTTCTCCAAGTTGTACCCACAATTCTGGGTTATTTTCTGCGTCGGTCACGCCCTGTCCCATTACAGGTCGTCGGGGTGTATTCTCCGCCCTCCTCATGTCCTTCGCCCTCAGAATATGATCCTGTGAAAGAAAACCGTTCAAGAGTAATAATGGAATGACTATCTGTTAATTCATTTACCACAGTGTCCACTCATTATTGTCTTACCCAGAGGCCACAGTGCTGTATCTGGGCTCTGATACCATATGTCATAACCCTCTACACTTTAATATTACATACATAAAAAAAAAACTTTACTATACCCATAACTTTACTGTTACACTATCATGGTAATATGATTAATATGTTAATTGATACATTGATCAACGCCAGAACCATATATGCATACATGTTAGCGGAACCATAACTTCATTTGTCCTTTGTTATCTTTTACAATATATGAATATATTTGTTGGCGGCATAACCATACGTCTGCGTGGGACATCTGGCCCCTCGGTCTACGCACTCCACTTGCTCCACAGATATTTTGATTTGGGTAGCTGTGGAATTTAATGTTACAGCTCCGCTCCAACTTCCTCGGGATTCCCACAGCGATAGACGATCCAGATGAATTCTGTCGATCGGA
This sequence comes from Pinus taeda, assembly GCA_000404065.3. Taxonomy (NCBI): domain Eukaryota; kingdom Viridiplantae; phylum Streptophyta; class Pinopsida; order Pinales; family Pinaceae; genus Pinus; species Pinus taeda. Next base: position 141,924 of record APFE031596955.1, on the reverse strand, counting down.
CGGTGGAGAGTTTAAGAGTTTTGGCAGTATGGTACTTAGGGTTCTGACCATGATGTTTTGGGTCATTTGCACACTGCTCCGGCTCCAAAGAGCAGCTCCTCCCTCCGGCATCTGTCATAGACTATTCTAGTTCATTCCTTCCGCGCCATTGAAGGTGCTACAGCAACGAGGTCGGTTGACTATGGAGAGCCATTGCTGGCTTCCTTTTGGAACTTTCATCGAGCAGACAGGTATGTCGTAGCCTCGATTCGTCAATGTGTTAGCTTTTCTTCCACTGTAATTATGATTATGCCAATGATCTTAATCGTTGCTGGCTGGAACAGGGTAAAGTCCATGGAGGCCGCGGGAACGAGGAGGATGCAGGGTTTCTGCCGTCCATATCCTAACCAGGTATAAATTTTTCCACCGAAATGTATTTATTGTTTGCCTAATTTTGGAGTCGGCCTTATTACTGTTCTCTCTCTATCAGGATTTTTGTCGAATTTAATGTTGATTGGCGTAATGACTCTCCTACGGCAAAGTCTCTCTTTTGCTCAAAGATTACCATGGGTCCTGAGGTCTAATTCCAGGTCGCCGAATGGTGTAGTTTGTCTTTTAGGGTTGTAAACTGTTTTAGAGTTTAGATTTATGGGTCGAGTTCAACCCTCGAGAAGTTCTGTTCTTTGTGGTATTTGTTCGGCTTTCAGTTTGATTTACTATGTAATGGACTCGGTAATTATTGTGGCTACAGTTTAATATACATTGTGAATTCTGGGTTTGTTCCAAAATTACCTGTACAGGTCGTCGATTGATTTCTGTACTTTCTGCTTTGACAATGTTTGACATTTTAAGGTTCTAATAGCAAATGGGTTGCGTCCTACGCGCCACCGAGTCTGTTAATGATTGCTTATATATTGATTATTTAGTTTATGATGAGTTCTGTGGTTTGCTGGCGGCCCTTCTCCTTCACGGGCTGCCGTCCTTCTCATGATTAAATGGTATGTTATTAGATTAACATATATGATAATCTCTGTTGGTTTTTTTCATAATGGCTAGTTCTTGCACGAGTAACCGACCTTTCTGTATGATTCCGATATGTATCAGTGCTGTTATTTAAGGGAAAAGCCTGTTACGGCTCAATAATGAGTTCGCTCCTATGTGAGCCATCATTATTCCTCTCATTTGACAATGGTGCATTGTTGAGTGCTTGGGCCGTTTCAATATTTATTTTCTTGCTATCGTCTTAATGAAATTATCTTCTGAGCGGTTAACCTGATTCACTGGGTTAATTAACTTGGTGCCTCGGCGCCATACTGTAGCTCCATGCTACCAGGTGGTACCCACCTGTGTATTCCGCCAGCTACTAAATCTGCAGTTGTTATAACCAGACGATTGTCTCGTCAATGTTTATGCTATGGTCTTATTACTTTATCGTTCTTACATTGTATATTTACCCTTATGTTTTCTGAGAGGGTTTGTATAGTTATTTGACTTGGAATATATATCTTACGACAACCAGAATCGCCAATGTAACCCTCTCCAGGTATATGTATATTACTTTATTCATACCTTTCAATACTTGTATCGTTTCTGGAAAAATATGAATTCTCTGTTCTTGAATGCTTGTCGGTTATCAGTTACTATCTCCTGTACTACTCACATAATACAGATACGTTGAACTGTATTCTTGTTTCAGGTCTAATTAATAGCAACTAGAAATCGTTCTGTTTAATTGTTATCCTTAATAACTACTGTCTCTTTCATGGAATACAGTTTAAATTGTCCGAAGTTAAAGGACTAGATAATATGTAGGATTTCATTATCTATTTTCTTTCTTTTGTTATATGTATGCACATACAGAACAGCAACGTTATACAGTTCTTTTGTTATATATATGCATATACAAAACAACAACGTTATACAGTTCTTTTGTTTTATATATGCATATACAGAACAACAACGTTATACAGTACCAGTAGTGCTTCCAGTAACAGGTTCTGATTCACAGTCTAAAAAATAATATTACAGTAATCCTAATCAAGCGCTCAGGAATACCATATAATATCCAATCTTCCAGAATTTATAAACTGAAAATACTTACCTGTGTCTCCTTGTCCTCTATCCTCTGCGCTTCTACAACCTGTAGAAGATGATTTAATGCTTGATATCCTCCCAGCCACGAGACCAGTTGTCTGAACTGCGTCTCTCCCCCAAGCTCCTTAGCCAGCCACAGCCTCAACAATAGGAAGCACAAATGTGCCTGTGCTATCTGGTCCTCACCAGACGTAGCACCCTTCTCTTTTGCTCAGTGCCCTTTCTTTTCTTTTTCCCCGTTTGTTCATCCAACAACCCGGGTCTCTTCCTCTTTCCCCTTTTCCATGGGAAAGAGAAAACAGTTAGGGCTTCCCCCTAGTTTGCTGGCAACTGTTTTTCTTTTATCTTCAATCAAGAAGAGAAAATAACTTTTCATATGAAATTACTGTGTACACATAATTATGCAATTCATATTACTCAATTTTAACACATAATATTTCCATTACTTTAAGAAAATAATAATCTCTGTTTTATGTTCAACCACAGGGGTAAATAAGTAATTTATTTACGTAAAATGTTTGGTTATTACATCTCCTCCCCCTGATATTGGACACCGTCTCGGTGTCTCATAGACCCGAATAGATCTGGATAGGTTCTTCTCATTAATTCCTCATCTTCCCAAGTGGCCTCGTCGGGCCCAAAATGTCGCCATTGAACCTTAACTTGGGTAATAACTCGTTTCTGCAGCTGCACTTCTCTCCGGTCGAGAATGCTCAGCGGTTCGACCAGAACCTCTCCTTCTGGCTCAACCTGCAATACACAATTCCGTGAATTAGTTTTTCTCTTTCATATACAATTCTTGCTGAATTTTATCATAACAATCACCCACCTGAATCTCTTGGCATCGGATTACATGCTTAGGCTCATACACATATTTCTTTAGGACAAAAACATGAAACACGTTATGGATTCGGATGTGACTGGGCAGGGCCAGTTGATAAGCTACTGGTCTGACCCTTGCTAAGATTTGGAAGGGTCCACAATATCGGGGTGCCAGTTTTGCGCATCCACTCCACTGCAAGGTACTTCTTTTGGCCTGAATTCGAATATACACATGGTCCCCAACCTGAAACTCTTTAAATCTCCTTTTCCGATCAACGAAGTTCTTTTGCCTATCTTGGGCAGCTTTCAAGTTAACACGTACCCTTTTTACCATTTCTTCCATTTCCTTCAGCATATCAGGTCCTAGGCTCAATTTATCTTCCGGTCCTCCCCAACTGGTGGGTGTACGACATTTCCGGCCGTACATAACTTCAAATGGGCTCATCTGCGTTGAGGTATGGTACCCGTTGTTATACGCGAACTCTACCATATGTAAGTAACCTTCCCACCTTATGGGTTGTTGCATGACATAAGCCCTTAGCATATCCTCTACCATCTGATTGACTCATTCCGTTTGCCCATCAGTTTGTGGATGGTATGCTGTACTGAAATTCAGTTGAGTTCCTAATTCAACAAACAATGTTTTCCAAAATGCTGATGTGAATTTCACATCACGATAAGAAATTATTGTTTTTGGAAGTCCATGTAACTTAAATACATTCTGCATAAAAATATGAGCAATCTGTGCAGGTCTATATGTAGATTGCACTGGTATGAAATGTGCAGCCTTACTCAGCTTGTCCACCACTACGAAAATGGAGTCATTATTCTTTTTTGTTTTGGGTAATCCCGTTATGAAGTCCATGGAGATGATTTCCCATTTCCATTCTGGAACTGGCAGTGGTTGTAACAATCCTGCTGGGTGCTGATGTTCTGCTTTAATCTGCTGGCACTCTAAGCACCGTGACAGGTATTCGACAATGTTTTTCTTCATTCCAGGCCAGAAATACTCGTTCCGGATTGCTGTTATCATCTTTTGATAACCCGGATGACCCGCGTAATGACTAACATGAAATTCATCCATAATAAGATTTCTAATTCTGCTTTGATTTGGCACATACAACCCTTTCTTGAAATAAATCCTTCCAGCATCGTCTAATTCATATTCTTGTTGGCTGTCTTCTCTAGCAGATTGCTGTATTTGCAATTTTAATTGCTGATATTCAGTATCTTGATCTGCAATCTCCTTTATAATTTCTAGGAAGGGACTTTTCCACCCACTAATAGAAACTTCATACAAATTTTGTACTTTTCGGCTCAAGGCGTCTGCTACTTTATTTTCCTTCCCTTGCAAGTGTTTTATATCAAAATCAAAGCCACTTAGAAAGTCCACCCACCTTGCTTTCTTAGCGTTTAAGGTAGGTTGGCTGAAATAATTGGTCAAGCTGTGATGGTCGGTATGCAGCAAAAATTTTCTGCCCATGAGATAATGCCGCCACATCTTCAGGGCATGTATAACGGCAACCAACTCTAAGTCATAAGCAGAATATTTCTGCTCATGTTCTTTTAGTTTTCAAGACTCGTAAGAAATTACCCTGCCTTCTCTCATCAAGACCCCTCCCAATCCTTCTTTACTAGCATCCGTACATACTACGTAATCCTTATTAGGATCCGCTATACTCAGAATAGGTGCTGTGGTGAGCAGATGCTTCAACTGCTCAAAACTTTTCTGGAAATTTGGGGTCCAATGAAACAGCTTCCCTTTCTTCTGCAGTGAGGTAATGGGAAATGCCACCTTAGAGAAACCTTCCACGAATCTCCTATAATACCCAGCTAACCCCATGAAAGATCGGACATCTGCTACATCTTTTGGAACTGGCCATTCCATTATAGCTTTTATCTTTTCCGGATCCACCGCAATTCCATCCTTTGTGATTATGTGACCCAAATACTGAATCTCTTCTTTGAAGAAGTCACACTTACTAAATTTAGCATACAATTGATGTTCCCGAAGGGTCTGTAACACTATTCGAAGATGTTCATGATGTTCTTCGATGGTGCGTGAATAAATTAAGATATCATCAATAAATATCAACACGAACTGATCCAAATAAGGATGGAAAATACCATTCATTAAACGCATGAAGGTTGCAGGGGCGTTGGTGAGCCCAAACGGCAACAATTAAAACCCACACATGCAGAATTAAAATCCACCATCCTCAATATTTGTATAATAGGCTCACAAATAGAGATGATTTTTTTTGTACATGACCAAAACATTTCATTGAAGATTGTTTTCTCTACTATTTTATCACCTTCTAACCTTGACAAAGGACAGTTCACCCACTCTTCATTACATACAAATGATACTAATGCAGCTTTTTTCTCTACCACCCTTTGTAGTGCAATAAAATGGGTGGCAAACCTAGTGTCACCTAGTCTCAATAGATTCCTAGTTTTGTATTTTCTAAATATACTCAAACTCAATCAGTGGTTAAGAATGAATTTGACTAGTTGCCTTGCTTGAGATATATTTACCTGCACCCAACCTATCTTACCAATGTCATGAAGGGTTAGATCAATACAACGTGTTGCACAAGGTGTCCAAAACAACTTAGGGAAATGCTCCATCAATAGCTCTCCAGCACAAACACAATTGGATGCATTATCAGTAACAACTTAGACTACATTGTCGTCTCCTATAGATAATATGGTGTCCTTTAGTATCTGAAATGAATATTCAACAGTCTTTGTTTTGTCCATATAATCAATAGTAGACAAATGAATCACTCCCTAAGGACAAAAAGCAAGCGTGTTCACAAGAGGTCTAGACTAGTGATCAATCCAACCATCACTAACTAAAGTACATCCAGAAATAGTGCATGAATCCCTTATTGGTTTAACTCTTTCCTTTATTCTTTGTTTGATCCTATCAATTCCTTTGGTCCTAATACTTTCATAGCTTGGAAGAACATATGAGGGACCAAATTGGCTGATCTTATCTAACATATCATGAAATAATGGGCTTTTGGTAGTGTCGAAAGAGATATTAAAACCAATGAAAAAAATCATTAACTGCATCATCTACCTCATTTTTCTCCAATGGCTTCCAAGCTTTCTCCAATGTTTGTTGTGTTGGATCAACGTCTGGTAAAGTAGGTTCCCTTTGTGATCCATACAGCATAGAAGATGTTGGAGATGCCACAAATGATGGGAAAGAGCTTGGTGTTGAATTAATAACATTTTCTCTTACCATGAGTGTATCTTTTGTTCTTTTTTTTCTTACTTCTTGGACTACCTTTCCTTGCTTATGAGCATTGACTTCTTCACTTAAACTTTCCTTCACATCTTGATCAATTTATTACATGCTGCTACTCCTCCGCGAGTTCCACTCACAATGGAAAGCAAATGATCTCTTGCTCGAGTCACTGATGTCCCACAAGTATTATTGCAAAACTTTCAATAATTTTTTCCATCATTTTTTCTTTCAAGATATTTCCATTCAGGAAGTTTTGATGTAGGTGCCATCAATGTTCTTTAGAGGGTCTCCAAGTATCTTGTTTGCAAGAAAAAAAATCCTTCAAGTTCAATGAACTATATTTGTACATATTTTGAAAAACAAAAATTTTCAAACTATAGAGAAAATAAAAGAGACAATGCATAGAAGCCTACTTATGATATTACTTATAATTGAATTAAAAACACGACACTCTATGTGAAACTAAAATATATTAATTCCTAGGAATCTAGTAGAAAATCACAAATATGGCGAGGATATACAATTTTAAAACTATTACTACAGTGATAAATAATTGGGTAGATACAAGGAAATTAGTATTTACATGTCAATTAACAACTAAGACAAAATATTTGATCACAAACAACAAATAATAGTTTTCATTTAATTTCAATTTGTCATGTGTCCTATCTTACCCAAATTTATTAGACAATATGTGGCAGTGCCCAACCTTTCTGGTTGACTACGGAAAATCAACCCCTCTATTTGAATTCCACACCAGTGATCCTTGTTTTGAAATGGAATGCAACCTAGGTAATCACTATACTCCAACCTGGTAATCGATATCATAAAAAAATCATGAGAATAAAAACAAAAGTATGATTTAAATATATTTGCATTTTTTTAATATAAAACTTACAATTCCCTATATTTTTTTAATCCCAAAAGTGTTTAGTTGATGCATTGATCCAAAATTATTTGTTGAAGAGAACAAATCCTTAATTCTAACTCTGTTTTGCTACTAATTTGACCAAGAATTCTATATGGAACGGAATAATTTTTTAATTATAATTTCTAAGTATACTTTGCTACTACATTAAGACATAATTCCATGTTAATTATCATTACTTGTAGAAGGTTTCCAAAAGAAACAAGATTAGTTGGTAAACTAGTTTTATTGCAATTTGAAAAAAATAGAACTTACTTTCTGTAATGTCCCCAGAAAACTGTAAATATTTTATTTTTACCATAGTAAGAAACAAACTAGATATTATTGTTATTATTTGTTTAAAGTGATTAATGTTGTTAATCATTAAATAAAGGAAATGGTTTGAATATTAACAGACCTTCTAACTTCTCATAACAAGGAAGTTAGGAAAGGCAGTTTCCAGAAACCCTAACTAACCCCCCTAGTTGTGAATGATCCAAGGAAAAGAGAGTGGGGAGGTGGGGGGGGTGGGTGTAGGAAATGGTGCTAAAGAGTCAGATGGTGGATGAGCTAAGTCTGGTGATGACTAGATAGCAACAACACTTAGTGCAAATACTTGCAGAAGATAATGGTCTTGTGAGCAAGCTTGGGGGCAGACTTGGACCTGACGGCAAGTCTCATGGTTTGGAGGAAACGAAATACTGCAAGTAATACAAGTAACATCTTCAGTTGAGTTATAATATTAGCACGGAACAGGTAAGTAACCACTCTATAATAATCTTTATTCTGCTGACACAAACTGTTGATTCTGGTAATGAATAACTGCAAATAGTAATGTACAGGAATAAATTGCATCCTACAAGATCCTGCGTATAATATGTGACTGATGACTATAACTAAAAGTTGTAATGATTTTGTTAATTACAGTTAGGATGGTTCAGGTGTAGTTTATACATACAAAATATTGTGTATGATTAGTGACCTATGAAAGTAAACTGAATTGTAACAATTCTATATTCGCTGTAATTAAACAAAATAAGAATATGTGGAGTATGTAGGATCATGGCATACTTAGATACAAACCGGTAGGCTAATTGATCCTTTAATCCTTAAAAAAAACAATTAAAGGAAAGGAGAGCTCAAGACGCCATCATACAATAGATTAAATATATGTAATTAGAAACTAAATGAAAGAATTGAAATCAAAATTTCCCATACAACAAAAGAAAACTATATATAATTCCTATAGGAAATACTTAGAATCAACTATTCATTTACCATATAAACCCTTGGAATTTTCTATTCGTAAGCTTGCCCGAGAACAACATTAAAAGTCCATAAGATTACTTTCTAATACAATAATTGGATGAGTATAAAGACAACGATACAACCACATGTTAAGATATAGAAACAAGGGAAAAATAATCACCGAGACTATGATGAAGTCAAGAAATTTCATTGAACAGTCTGGTTCCAAATAAAGGAGGGGTTCATCCCTTCAATGTTATTTAACCAAATAAACCATTTCAAAGCAAAGAATTCAGAAACCAATTACTAAGCAGATGATAGTTTAACACAGAATCTGTGTATGAATAAGCGATTCATTCCAATACAACAATTCTATCCATGCTTGCCAATAGCCAGACTCTGGGAGGCAACCCAACTCGAGGACGAGTAGATGGAAAAGGTTTACAACTCTATAAACAAAAAACTTCTTAAAATTTCTTAAATCAGTCCAAAATACAACATAACAAAGTAGTCGCCTTTAAGGCTAGCCATTCTGGTGTTTTAAAGACGGATAAGGCTACAACTGGAGGTGTCACCGCAACAAACCCGGATCTAATCTCAGATTTTCTAGAGCAGAGAAACCCTGAAAACATTACAGAGTATAGAATGGGTAAATAAAACAAAAAATGATAGAAATAAGATGACAATACCAAGTATTTTATCAACATATCAGTGTTGTTCAGAGATCAGACACAATCACAAGCAATCGTATAAAACCCTCACCAACAATCCTAACCAGTGTTTTTAAGAGAAACAGGGACCATGACAATATTCCATCTAACGAAGCACCAAACATTAGACCAATTGGGAAATCTTCATTGTTGCAACAACCCTCAGGCAAGTAAGCAGAGAATTACCTATTAATTGGTTAACGATAGAGCCAAGAAAGGAATCACGAAGCCTCCGAGGAAATGCTGAGTGAATCATGCATATCTTGGGCAAACCTGCAACCAAATGGACAATACAAATAAAATTGATGCATGGCCATAAAAATTCAAAGTAATAAATTGAGCGGGACTGAAATCCTTAGCCTCACCTGGGGTTTGCTGCACTCACAAGCAGACTTGATCTGTAATGGCCATGGCATACTTCAACCCTCTGCAAAACTGTGGAGATGGTAACCCAGTGTGTAGAGCCGAGCTCGCCCAAATGAAAAATGGAAGCGGCAAGCATCGAGTCGTTCGGGCACAAAATGAGGCACTTCACCGGTAAGGATATCAAAGAGGGACTCTAGAGTAAGCTCAACCATCGGATCTCAGGCCTAGAATCCTCACCATAGATGCGACAGTAGGAACAAGGGGGTAGGATAGCTGGAGGATGGCCAGAGCTTGCTCATGCCACAATTTGTGGTAGATAAAATCCATTAATGTCAAACTAAAGTGCAAGGCCCATATACTATACAACCATTCCTGACGACTTACAACCAAAGTACAGTGGAGTCAAACCCTAGTAGCAAAATCAAACAAGCCATATGTGTATTCGTGCATACTGTTTATAATCCTTGACTTTAAACATTGATCCCATCATTACATTAATGATTGTGTTAATCAAACTATAATCATGTTGCAATAAGTCAGGTTAGTCATAATTATTTTTATTATGTTGTATTCTATTAAGAATTACTAAAATTAACGTAATGGAAGTGTGACAAGTGGTATCAGAGCCAAGGTTACCAAACTGTGGCCTTTGGCATTATACTAGTAAGTACATTCAATCTGTGTTAACTCACTAATTTGTATAGGTTCAGGTTCAGAAACAAAATAACAGTGGAATATGAGAGGAGCAGATAACGTTTCACACAGAAACGTCGTAGGCCTAGGACCTGCAGCATTTCCTGAAAACAATCCTAAAGTATAGGTGCAGTTAGGAGAAGAACCTCGCAACACCAATCTTATGATATTGGAAATGGTCCAAGAATTAATGAACGAGATGGCCTGACTACAGGCAGACAATGCAATATTAATGCTGGTACCGGAAAAAATTATGAAAACCCTGTCTAATAAGCAGAATCAGTGCCAACCGATTCCCAGTCCTGAGCAAGGACATATGTCTGGAGAACAAGACTACCGCACAAAATATGTGGAAATGGAAGGAGGTCAAGAAAATCAATAAGAGAATTCAGATAATGCATCTGAGCACCCAACACCAAAAAGGCAGTGGACGGAACTACAAGGGGAGTTCTGGAAAATAAAATCGCCACTCTTCGATGGGGAGCTGGAGGAGGCAGTTGAAGCTTGGCTTATTAATATGAATAAATATTTCCAACTATATGAATATGATCACAAATTAAAAGCTCGTTTGGCCATTTTCCAGCTACAAGGGAAGGCCACCTTGTGGTGGGAGGAGGTCAAGACTATACGAGGTGTAAGTGAACAAAGTATAACCTGGGAAAAGTTCCAAAAATATTTTAAGGAAAGATATTTGAATAAACGATTCTATGATGAGAAGGCAAAAGAATTCCATGACCTGTGACTTGGATAACAAACAATGGATGAGTTTATTACCCGATTTACCTTCGTTATGTACCTTACATACGAGAGGAAAAGGCAAAGGTACAATGATTTCTCAGTAGTATACCATTGTTTATGAGGGAGTGAATTGAATTCGATAACCCAAAAACGATGGATGAGGTTATACGAAAGGCCAGGATATACTATCAGTAAAGCAAGCAGAAGGGAGAAATTATGGGAAAGAAATGGGCTAAGAAGGGTAATAAGGTTGTTGTGGGCAATAAAGGAAATTATGGCAATGTCAGAAAAGGATTTTCCAAGGGACAAATTAACAGAAATCTGCATAGGAACCAGTCCAGATTTAGACCTTCCCATGAACCTAGATCCAGTGAGCAATCAGGTAAAATTGAAAGTGAAGCGACAGCAAGACCTCCAGTACAATGCTAGGGTTGTGGAGGGCCACATTACGTTAAAAACTATCCTAACCGAAAAGGCACTGAATAGATTTCGTAGATCCACGAATCATCTATGGTAGGTGACGTAACCTGGAGTGTCCGAAAAATTAATGCTGCTCTTGAAGATTGTCAGGCTGAAAACCAGCCGACTATGGTGGAGTTTGTAGGTAAAATATATGATCATAATGTATCTGTTTTAATTGATCCTGGAGCTATGTTAATTTATGTTAGTGCTAGGATAGTGGAGAAATGTAAATTACAGACTTTCAAGTTTAAAAACCCCTCGCTAGTATAGCTAGCAACAGGGGAAAAGAGACATGTGTTGACTAAGGTTAATAATTGTCCTTTGAAAATAGTAGGTTAGCCTTTGGTGGCAGATCTCAACATACTTCCCCTTGGATCATATCACGTGGTGATAGGCATGGACTTTTGAAAAAATCCGGTTCATTATAAACTGTAAAACAAAAGATATCTGTTACAAGAATGAATAAGGATATAAACAGGAGATGCAAGGCATTCTGAGACCATTACAAATGCGGCCAATAACCACCTATCAACTGGAAAAGTGCATCATGAAAAGATGTCAAATTTATGCTATTCAAGCTGGCTATGCCAACTCAAAAGAAAAGACTATCACCCTGGAAAGTATTCTAGTGGTTCAGAATTTGGTAGATGTGTTCCCTAAAGAAATACCAGGACTGCCACCCAAGAGAGACCTAGATTTCACTATTGAACTGGTGCGAGGGGTAGCCCCGATGTCCCGAGCCCCTTATTATATGAGCACACCAGAACTGACAAACTAGAAATGCAATTGCAGGAGCTGCTAGATAAAAATTACATCAACCCCAGTGTGTCTCCCTGGGGAGCCCCTGTGCTGCTTGTCAAAAAGAAGGATGGAGCCCTTCGTATGTGCATGGACTATCATCAACTGAATAAGTTGACTATTAAAAACAAGTATCCATTGCCTCGCATAGATGAACTATTTGATCAGGTAAAAGGGGCAACGATATTTTCGAAGATTGATTTATGATTTGAATACCACCAGATCAGGATCAAGGAGGAATATATAGCTAAGACTACCTTTAGGACTCGCTATGGACATTATGAGTTTGTAGTGTTACCCTTTGGGTTAACCAACGCCCCCACGACCTTTATGTGTTTAATGAACAATATATTTCATCAATATTTAGATAAATTTGTGTTAATTTTTATTGATGATATACTAATATATTCCCTGAGTATTAAGGAACATCTCAGGCTAGTATTGCAAACCCTCTGGGAACACCAACTGTATGTTAAATACAACAAGTGTGATTTCTTTAAGGAGCATATTCAGTACTTGGGCCACATTATTACCAAATATGGAATCACGGTAGATCCCGAGAAAATAAGGACCATAATGGAATGGCCAGTGCCAATGGACGTAGCAGATCTTTCATGGGTTTGGCAGGACACTATAGACAGTTTGTGGAAGGATTCTCGAGAGTAGCCTATCCTATCACCTCCCTATAGAAAAAGGGAAAAACTTTTAAATGGACTGGAAAATGTCAAAAAAGTTTTGAGCAGCTTAAGCATCTACTCACCACCACGCCTATTTTAAGCATAACAGATCCAAGTAAGGATTATGTGGTGTGCATATATGTGAGCATGATCCAAGTGGATATTGGTGGCCACCCACCAAGTCCATTTGGACCCCCACCATTATTTCTTTCAACTTTTCAGTTTCCTTACTTGTAGCACAATTTACTATTTTTAACAGTTTTTCGGGTCCTGAACTTCCGGAGTCGTTTTGAGGCCATAAACGATGTTTTTTGGGAAACCTGGGAGAAACATGGGTCCATGAACCAATGTTCCTCTTCCCAAAGTTGTAGTTCTCAGATAGATCTTTCTAGCAAGATATTGTACGTGTCAAACGGAGATCATATGCCAAAGTTACGATCCTGGGAAGTTGATGTACCAATTTACCCAAATGGGGCCCACGGTTTGGCGTTTCATCTTCTAGGGTTATGTTTTTGGATATTTATGGTTTTCCCATGTTTCTAAACAATAAATAGGTCTTTGAGCCTCATTGTAACATAGTTCAAAGGCATGTAGCTACCACATCCCTTCTCAGAGATAAGCTACCATCGCCCTAGCTGTTTTATTTCCATTACTGTTTGTATGCATATTTCAATATTTTACATTAATGAAATGAAGTATTGTTTTCATTGCATCTTTGTGTTTATTGTTATCTCTATAATTTATTGCGTTCCTGTTTAAATCTAGATTAGTGGTATCAGAGCAATCTTCTTTTTCTCTATTTTTCTTTGCATGTCCACAATGAGTTCGAGATATAAGGAGTTAGGGCTTGAACTGGTCGAACCTTTGGAAGACCAGCCTTGCAAATCCCGACAACCTCCCATGGCGGATGAGAAGAAAGACGAGGGGACAAGAGATCTTATCAGAATCTTGCTTGAAGAAGCCCTTGAGTGACAAAGGAACGCAATGATGGATAGCTTTGCCCATATCCTTCAGCGACTACCCAAAGGTGACGCATCAACTTCCAACAGCTACTCTAGAAATGCCATGACCTTTAAGGTACAGGTTAATTTTGTAATCCCCATATTAGAGGGTCAGATAGAAGTGGATTTCGTAGATAAATGGTTAAATCTTCTAGAGGGTTATTTTTCCATTCATGAATTTTTGAGTCGGGAAAATATTGTTTTCACTCTTCTCAAAGCAGCCCCCCACGTCAAGGATTGGAGGGAAACCTACTGCGAGCAAAAGGATGAAAATACCAGCTCACTATTTTCAGTCACACCCACCTTGAATTCATTCTAGGATGCCATCAAGGAGTAGTACTACCCTGTCAGAATCTATGAGGATCAATACATAAAGTGGACCACACTGCGGTAGGGAAGGGACAAAGATGTGCTAGAGTTTACCAATATTTTCCATACCCTTTGCACAAAGTTGGGTATCAAGGATTTGGAGCAGCATTTGATACTCAAATATCGTGGCTGCTTGCACAAGCACATCCAAGAAGAAATAGAATTCCTGAACATCTCCTCGCTCGACACGGCATACCAATATGCCACCAAGGTCGAGCAAAAGTTTAAACAGAAGAAGCAAGACTTTGGATCTGTGAATCTGAAGCAAGCGAAAGGTTCCCCTAAACTACAGAACAAAGGGAAAAGCTAAGGCAAGCAGCCCAAGACATCCCTCCAAATCTACAAGCAAAGAACAGTGCCATGAAGTCAAAAAAGGACATGGGAAAATGGTGGGAGTTCCATAAAAGCTCCAATCACAACACAAGTGAGTGTCAGGCCAAGAAATCACTGGTGGTTGACCTAAAGGTTTCAGAATCAGATGCATGTTTTGACTTTGAGTCGAAACCTGACAAGGGGAATGACAAAGGGAAGCAGATTATCGATGCAGAGCCCAACGCCACCGTTTCCACCATGAAGATTCAGAAGGAGGAACCCGAAGATCAAGAGGAGGAGGAGCTTCTCTTCCATTCCCAGATGTGGGTAAAGGGATCCCCGCTACGGTTCATTGTCGACAAAAGGAGCCAAAAGAACCTCATTTCAGCAGAGATCGTGAAGCGGCTGGGCTTACCAACCACAGCACATTCACAACCATTCACCATCGGGTGGCTTCATCGAGGACGGGATCTTCATGTGAGCCAGTAGTGTCACCTTCCATACAACATCAAGCCCTTCATGGATGAGGTATTCTGTGATAATGCTCCCCTTGAAGTTTGTGATGTACTATTAGGACAACCATACTTGTGGAAGGGACATGCTGTGCATGAATCAAGGCCCCGTACAGTTATTATTACTTTGGGAAATAAGTTGTGCAGGATACCGGAGATAGCACCACCTACTGCCATCTCTTTGGTTACTGAAAAACAATGCAATAAGCTCATTTCCAAAACCAGGAAATTTGTTTTCCTGATGATACGCCCTCAAGGAAAGAAGAAGACGGTGGCCACGACCTCCAGACAGGGCCCTCTGCACGACAACTACAGATGGACAAGGTCATGGAGGAGTATAAGGACATCTTCACCTCCCCCGTAGGGGTTCCTCTGCACTGTCAGGTCAAGCACTCCATCGATCTGACCCCAAGTGCATCGCTACCCAATGGACCAATCTATCAGCGCTACATTCTGGAGAACGATGAAATCAAGAGCCAAATTCAGGATCTGTTGCAGAAAGGTCACATCCATCTGAGTTCGTTGCCCTGTGGGAACCTGATCATGTTGGTACAGAAGAAGGATGGGACTTGGAGACTTTGTATTGACTATCGGGCACTGAACAAGATCACTGTCTATAATAGGTACTTGATCCCATGGATTGATGACCTCCTGGACTAACTGAAGACTGCCTTCAAAGCCAAGGAGGGCCTTTTCGAATGGTTGGTTATGCCTTTTGGATTGACGAATGATCCTGCAACCTTCATGAGGATGATGGATGACATCTTGCAGCCATTCACCAACTCATTTGTAGTAGTATACTTAGATGACATCCTAA
This sequence comes from Pinus taeda, assembly GCA_000404065.3. Taxonomy (NCBI): domain Eukaryota; kingdom Viridiplantae; phylum Streptophyta; class Pinopsida; order Pinales; family Pinaceae; genus Pinus; species Pinus taeda. Next base: position 126,160 of record APFE031596955.1, on the reverse strand, counting down.
TCTTTAGCCAGAGCTAGGAAGAGCACCTCCACCACATCCGACAGGTTCTCCAAACATTGTGACAATACAAGTTATGTGCCAATTTGGAGAAATGCACTTTTGGCATGAACTAGGTTCAGTATCTGGGATACATTATTGATGAACAGGGGGTGTATGTGGATCTAGCTAAGATCCAAGTCATTCAGGATTGACCCTCTCCAACCACTCTAATAGAGCTCTACAACTTTCTTTGTCTTGCAAACTTCTACCGTAGGTTCGTGTTGGGATTTTATCATATCAATTGGCCCTTGAGTCAAGTCACCAAGGGATGAGCGAAAGAAAAATTATTTTGGTCTGAATCTTAACAGAAGGCATTCATTGAGTTGAAATATCGCTTCTGCTTGGCACCAGTGCTCACATTGCCAGACTTGCAACAACCATTTGAGGTCGAGACAAATGCCTCTAACTATGCTATTGGGGTAGTCCTTACTCAACATGGGCATCCAGTGGAATATCATAGTGAGACACTTTCAGACATAGTCTGAAAGTATCCCACTTATGACAAAGAGATGTATTCCATTGTGCAGGTCTGCCAACAATGAAAACATTATATTTTGGGGAAGGAAACGGTCATCCACACAGACCACCGACCCCTCCTGTTCATACAGACCCAAGGGAAATTGCAAAATGATTGCCATTAGAAGTGGTCCACATACCTGCAACAATTCCATTTGAATATCAAGTATAAGAAGGGTAGCACCAATAATGTTGCAGATTGCCTCAGTCGACCATCGATCATGGCATTAACCACTATGCTCAACTCTTGTGGGCGCGAGACTTTTGATTGACCACTTCTCTACAAAAGTGACCTAGAAGTCCGTCACACATACCAGACACTCTTGGAGGGTCAGCATGTCCCAGATTTTCACTTGCAGGATGCCCTGTTATGCCACCTGGGTCACCTTTGTGTTCTTTCAAGCGAGCGTGTCAAGATGATTTGGGAAGCACACTACAGTCAAGTTGCTGGACATTTTGAGGTCGAGAAAACAATGGCAATACTGCAGAAGTATTTCTATTGGCCGAATCTTTGATAGGATGTTAGGAAGTACATCAGATCATGCACTACCTACACCATTGCCAAACCGACCATCAAGAAGCAAGGCCTCTATACCCCACTGCCTACCCCTAGTCAACCTTGGGAATCCATCTCCATGCATTACATGTCAGGCCCTCCTTCCACTAAGCATGGAAATGACTGTGTTTTTGTGGTCATTGATAGGTTCTCGAAGATGGCCATTATGGCTGCCTACAAGAAGAATATCATAGCAGAAGCCACTGCTAAACTCTTCTTTGAACGAGTGTGGGTACACTTTGGGATCCCACAGTCTATCATCTCAGATCGGGATAGCAGGTTCCTCAATACATTTTGGTCCAGTCTCTAGTCGATGGTCGACACCAAACTCACTAAGTCCACAACCTTCCATCCTCAAACTGATGGCTAGACAGAGGTTGTCAACAGGATGATTGTACACATTCTGCGGATGTACAACTCAAAGAATCCACGCACATGGGACAAGAACCTCCCTTATGTTCAACACAGCTACAACCAGGCTCTCCACAGCACAACTAGCCACAACCCTTTTCAGGTGAGCTTGGGATTCCTGCCACTATGTCCCATTGATGTGGCCATGCCATTTGCAGTTACTCACCTAGATTAGGCTCATGTCGAGTCTGAAACAGATAAGGAAAACAACTTCATTGAGCACATCCAACATATTTTCCAGCAAGTCCATGACATTATGGAGAAATCAAATGCCAAGTACAAGCAGCGACATGCTCAAAATCGGGTGCTACACAATTTTCAGGTGGGCGACAAAGTCTGGTTGCATTTGCAAAAGGAACTCCTTACTGGAGCCTATCAGAAACTCAGACCACTCTGATATGGTCCTTACACCATTACCAAGGTTGTGGGAGACAATGCATTTGAGCTCAGCATTCCCCCATTCCTTGCCCTGCACCCAGTGTTCAATGTGGACTGCCTTCGGCCATACTTTCCACCATTACTAGACACATCCGATATTGCAGAACAGCTCACACCCACAGAGTTAAATCTAGATTGCATGGAACAAGATGCAATTGATCGGATCATGGACACACAGATTAAGCACACTCTCTAGCAGAATATCCAATTGTATCGAGTTGTCAAAGTAGGGCAACTCCTTCACTAGGGCAAGTGGCTCACCAGGGACCAAGTTTAGCAGAAGTTTCCTCATCTCATGGAGGAACTCAATGCAACGGGGACCATTGCTTCCTAATGGGGGAGGAATAATCCAGGTGGATATTGGTGGCCACCTGCCAAGTCCACTTGGACTCCCACCATTGTTTCTTTTAGCTTTTCAACTTCCTTAATTGTAGCACAGTTTACTATTTTTAGCAATTTTTCGGGTCCTGAACTTCCGGAGCCATTTTGAGGCCCTAAACGACGTGTTTTGGGAAAATTGGGAGCAATATGGGTCTATGGACTAATGTTGCTCTTACAAAAGTTGTAGTTCTCAGATAGATCTTTCTAAAGAGATAATGTGCGCATCAAACAAAGATCGTATGCCAAAGTTACGACCTCGAGAAGTTGATGTACCAATTTACCCAAACGGGGCCCACAGTTTGGTGTTTCATCTTCTAGGGTTAGGTTTTTGGATTTTTAGGGTTTTCCATTGTTTCTCAACAATAAATAGACCTTCGAGCCTCATTGTAACATAGTTTAGAGGCAGGTAGCCGCCACATCTCTTTTCAGAGATAAGCTACCATCGCCCTAGCTGGTTTATTTCCATTGCTATTTGTAAGCATATTTCAGTGTTTTACATTAATGAAATGAAGTATTATTTCTGCTGCATCTTTGTGTTTATGGTTATCTCCGTAATTTCTTGTGTTCCTATTTAAGTTCGGATTAGTTGCTTGAAGACTCAGTGGGTTAGTTATCTAATAAGTGTTATGCAATGTGATTGGGCTTGAACTGAAGCGAGGAAAGCTCACTATCGAGCATAAAAAGAGAAAAAGAGGAAGGGCACCATCATCTTAAGAGTAAGGAGGTGGTGTAACAAACATAACCATCTACCGATAGGTGAAGATACATAATTGGACATGAGGGTACAAAAAAGGGGTAGGTAGTTGCATGCAGCTCTCTATATTTCTCTCTCTTTGTTAGATCAAGAAAATAAATGAACTGAAGAGCAAACTCAGACTCTGGTAACCTGAAGATATCAAGAAGAGATAAGAAGGGTGCACTAAACACTCTGATATTGGGAATACCTTGACTTGAATGGGTTCTATTCCCCTATTTTCTGACACTTTCCATTGAGCTAATAGTCTGCTCTTTGTGACCTAGTTAATAATCTATGTGGTTATGTCTTATAGCCCTCAAATTCTTTATCTAAGCGCATGTGTCCTATGTGAAGTTTAATGAGTGAATGAGCCATTGAGTGTTGGATGTTGAGATGGTGAAGCACTAGAGCCATGGGTTCCATATCCTAAAATCATGTTCATCCCATTGGTGTGAACCATTTCCATGTGCAAGCTTTTTTCTCATACCCTAGATCCAACTCAGATGTGGTCAACTGCAAGAAAGGTTGTAGTGTAGTTGGAATATGGTTGGGAGGAGAGTGGAAGTCCCTCCCTTAGTTCCCAACTAAACCAATATACATAGATAAGTATATGTACTTGGACATATGTTTATTTGTGAATAAAGAATGATGATGTTATGTGTTATAGAAATGAATGTATCAATATTTCTAATGGAAGAAAGGGTTATTCCTGGTTATTTACAATGAGATGCTTATCTAAATGATATAATATAATATCAAGAAATAACCCAATAGGCTTTTGTTTAAAATATATTATCGGAAGAGTTCTATCAGAACATTTAAATATCACAACATTACTTATAGTAAAGTTGTGATAAAACTTTCCCCCAATTAAAACTTCCTGATACTTTAAGTCTAAAGTTATATAAGCATGACTTTATGGATATAATAAAGAAAAGTATGGCCCCACAATACTGCCACGTAGTATATCGAATCTTCCATATATCATAACTTTAAGAGCAAGCACCACTTTAAAACCTTTGATATCTAATATCTCTGATATCCTCCGATATTTCAATATCCTTCATCCTCTGATATTCGCCTCCTATCCATGTTGTAACTCTTATATCATGAGTCACTCTTTTAAAATCTCTAATATTGCATCCCCGATACAAAACCTCCAATGCCTCTTCCCACTTACAACTCATAATCGTTATAGCTTTAAGTAGCCCCTATCAGAAGGTGAGGATATCACAAGTTTTAAAGGTGTATCCCTAATATTTCCCCAATAAAATCCGTTGATATGCTGACATGTAAACGATTTAATCATTGCAGCTTGATGTCATCTGGATTTACTCATAAAGGAATAAATCGTTATGGAAAATATTTATTTTCCCTAAAGAACTCTTTGGTTAAGGAATTTATGCTTATTCTTGTGTTTTCTATTACAGGCCAATCGTGACAAGAAAAATTCATTACAAATGTCTAGGGCAGCTAAAGCAAGGAAGAAACCTGTTGTTCAACAGCAACTGGTCTCTCCTCCACTTGAAACTACCAAAATGTCTGCATTATTATCAGATACAACCTATTCTCCAGATGTTGGAAGCTCCTCTTGGGAAGCTATTTATAAGCTTTTTGAAGATGAAGGATCCAGGGAAACAAACGACCGATGATTTTACCCTGGTCTCTGAAACTACCTATAGTGATGTCGCCAATTCATTCTTGCATTGGATTGCAGCCTGACCTAAGATCCTTCCTTATATAGATATGGTTAAATGGGTTATAGATCATATGAACATTGCACAAAGGAATTTCATGACTCATAACCAAATAATCACTGGGTCATTCACCAGCAACAATTTGAGCAAAATGTATCATGTGCCGCAACCTCAGCAAATATATGACAAGCTTTTTGTACAGAAGTTCATGAAGGAGAATGAGCATCATTCAGAGCCCATCATAAACTATAGAAGAGATCCTAACAAACATAAGAAACAAGATAAGGGTATGTATTTTTTTGCTTCCCTTGTTGGTCCATACTGTCAAATAGCCGCTATGTTATGTAGAATCTATGGTTACCCTAATACATAGAAATTCTCCGACCAATGGGTACCACTCATTGATGTTGCCTTTGATGGATATATTATGGATTGGGGGAACATTGTTATGTAAAAAATTAATTAATTTTAGGTTTATTATTTAATTTAGGTTTAGTTAGATGAAAGGGCACGATCATAAGATCATGCCCTTTCCTAAAGGGTGCCATGGCGGTATATAAGCCAGGCAACCCATTGTAAATCAGCATCATATGTCTATTCTTTTATTAATAAATTATTTCTATATATATATTTCTGTTCATCCAGAAGTTTTACACTTCAAACATATTGTCTAACAATATAGCCACTCAAATCATGAATTATAGGAAAAAATGTATTTTTTCACAGAACATGGTCCCCCCTTTTTATATGAGCGACTATATAATGGATGACATTTGTTTCACCTCTAGTTTTACATCTATGGGATGGATATGGACTATAGAAAACCCTAATCCTATCCATATTTATCATGACATACTCTGGGAATAAAAAAATCTCTCTCATTTCTATAAAATTTTCCATGGAGTAATGTTGCCCATCCACCAAAGTGTCTTTGATAAGAAGGGCCCTAAGGTTTTACCTGAAGCTAACAATGATTTGCTATCAATTGGGAACTGGTTTGGAGAAGAATCATTCACTTGCGTTAGGATCTTTGGTATACTTGCAGATCCCCATGTTTTTCCCCTATATATCCCTGATAAACTTCTTCCCCAAGAAATAGCTTACGAGCCCATAGGATAGAGTCTTTAAAAGGTCCTGAGTCATACTAAAAATGAAATGTGGCCTAATTTTCCTATTCAATGTGGTGTGTATGCTCTAGATAATTATAATCATGATGGTATTGAGATTGAAGAGATTCAGAGTATAAACTTCCCAACTATTCCAAATAGGCAATATGATCCTATGGAAACTTCCAAGAAGGTCACTGCATAGTCAAGTATCGGGAAATTTATGTATGAGCCAGATAATGTTGATGACTTATTTGAATCAGCCTCTGCCTATTCAATGGTTGTGAAACTGGTAGCAACACAGTTGACTCCAGAGGAGATAACTCAATTTAATCAGTACAAAGATAAAAGGATAGCTCACTTTCCTATGGATTTATTGAAGTTCCCTCAACAAAACACAAAACAGGATAAAGTCTTGGCTATTTCAGCACAGGTTACTGATGTATCCCAGGCAAAAGAGATAAGTAATTCCTCTTCTTCTTAGGTGGAAGAAACTTTGTCAGATAAAAGACTTGATGCAATATGGGAACAACTTAATCAAGTTATTCAAGAAACAGGGCCTCAAGATATAAAGACTCCATTACAGGAGAAAGTTTCACATACTCCTGAAATTATAGAAAAAAAACCTACTTACTATTGGGACTTTTGATAGGCCATTGGACATTGATGACATCATAATCATCCTAACATTCCTGACCTCTGAGGTCATTTTGAGGGTCGAAGAGATTCATCCTCTTGACATATTTTACAGCTCATAACATAAAGTTGTTGTAAAAAGACAATGAAAAAGTAGGAAGTTTAATCAAACCTAGGCCTTAGTCCCTAAAAATACTTCATTTTAAGTGGTATGGAAAGGCTCTCAATCTAACTCTGTAGAGGATCTCGGGAGGCTCTCACAGTTTGCAGGAGCATATGCTTTTACCATCATAGACAAGGCCATCAAAGTACAACAACTTCTGAAAGAAAAGGATGAAATAATTATGAAGTTGGAACAAGGTATGGAGAATTAGAAGAAAATGATTTCTCAACAATGGAAAGCACATCTTACAGAAATTCAAAATAATTTTGATCCCTTGAAGCTTCAACATGAATCTGATTTGAAAATTTGGGATACTCAAATCCAAGAGTTACAACACGGTATTGAATAGTTCAAGATTAATCCTGAATTGGTTGAATTCAAAAAGGAAGGAGGAGAATTAAATACTCTCCTTGTTCAACAATAAATTACTTTATGTAAAAAATTATCCATTATTCACAATTTATGTCAAACAACCAATACATTGGTGAATCAATTGTATGAGCTAAGGACATACTTTGAAGAAATTGGGGATAAATTATCACATTATATAATATGCAAAGAAAGAGCTCAAAAGAGATTAGCCAATCTCCCTGCAATTGAAGAGTCACAAAAGGAGATAGTCTTTCGAGATTGGTAAATCATACTTAAACATGCAGAGACAGTGATATTCAGTGCCAGGTATATTTCTAATGACCTCATTGAATCTATCTCTGACAATTTACTGCAGGCCAACGTTATTCTAGACTGCCCTAAGACAACTCTACCTGATATTAAATTATTGACCAAGACATGGTAGGAATTATCAAAGAAGAAGGTTGAACGCATAAAAAAAACTGTGAAATGTTAACTTAGAATGCCATTCAAATTTTTAGTTAAACCTCATAGTAAGTGGTTAATGATGAGGTGTATTTCCAACACGACAATTCATATGCTGCAAGCACTCAGGGATGCGGTAATCCCCGGTCAGTTGCGCATTCAACCACGGTCTCCACCCAAATTGAAGCCTATGACAAATATCTATGAACTGAGGGAGCATATGGGAGAAAAATATTCTTCGAAGTCTTAGCTGGATTGTTGCAACAAAATCTAAAATTGTCTTATGGTTTTGTTTTAAGCAGTGTTTGTTAAAACCAATCTAGACTTTTATTCTACTTTTCTATATTTATATTTTGTTTGAAAACTATAAATCCCCTTCATTTGAATGGAGAATGGGGTTCTGAATTTTGTGGAGAAATATTTTGTTTGCACGATTGTAACTCAAGTGATCTTAATAGAATATTGGACCAATACTGTTTTTCTCATGAATAGAGTCATAATAGATTGGGTACTATTATCTGTTTATTTTTCCTGTGTTTTATGAGTTAAGTGGTTATTCGATTTATGTTTACTACATGCATGAATGAAAGCAATATTACATTTTTCACTATTATCATGTATGATTGAAATCATATACTATATGTATAAACAATGAAGTCATATATATGTGATAAGTTTTATCATCATAATTTAATTAACTATTTAATTACATTTTAGATATCATTCACTGTTTTAACTTCATGACCATTTGATAATCTATATGGTCTTATTGTTTATGAAATTCTATTTAGATCACATATACGAAATTAGTTTTCCTGAGATAGATATATTAATAGCTAATTTATATGTTTATTTATTCTCAAGTTTCATTAATCATAAGTTTCACACATACATAATTCATCCGTTTTTATCATTTATATTAAGGGAAACTGGTCCCATAATCCCTAGTTGAAGCCACCAATCCAAATGGAAAAGGATCTATTTTGCCCCGATGTTGAGGTAGACATTTAAAGCCTTCAACATTTTTGGTGCTAGAAGGAGGGCCTTCACACTATGAATGGAAAAAGGATCCAATATTAAATTAAAAGGTCATTCTAAGAGTCATTCTCCCTCAAAATCACCACCAACTTCTAGATCACATTCCAAATCTCCTAACCCAAGGTCTGAAGTTGTTCAAACAACCACCAAAAATCCTAGCACACTTCCAAAGTTAGTTGGACAAACTTCTACTCAAGTACCTACAGAGCCCCCTGACGTTCAGACTTTGATTCAAAAAATTGGAGTAGATTTTCATTTGTGGGTAAAAATGTGTCCAAACTGATATATCGGAAGGAAGTGTTTCTTCATCATTATAGCCTTCTGGTGTGTTCACTAGATCCCAGAGTGAAAAAGTTGGATTTAAACCTTTTTAATTTTCACTACCCACTAATCAGAAAAATAAAAGTACCGTAGAGACTTACTCTTCTGCTAGTGAGGTTACATCATCATCTCCACCTCACACTCCTTCTGTTGGTCCTACTTCTTACCCTACCCCTTTAGCTTCCTCTTATCATCCTCTCATCCCATCTATCTACATTCCTCAACCACAATCAACTGGTGTTATTATAATTAGTAGCAATACAGGAGTAGGTTCTTCACCTTCCCAATCTCCATCAGCCTCCACATCTTCTAAAAATTCCTCTGTTCCTAGTATTCCCAGAATGGAAAATAGACCATGGAACAACATTGGGCCAGTACAGATGAATCCTCCATTACACCCTCTTCCCAAACATCTAGAAAGATCGATTCCTAAGTTTAATCCTAATGATGTCCTCCATGTAGAGGAACATCTTCACAATTTCATGTTAGCCATCAATCTTAATGGACTTAGAGAAGAATATTGTGTTGTTAGAGTTTTCCTCCACACATTTGAAGGATCTGTAGGTTGCTGGTATTTTTCTCTTCTTATTGGGTCAATAATAATTTGGGACATGTTCGAAGAGCATTTTTTATTAAAATTTGGTGACGACTGAACAATTTCCACTTTGATTAATGACTTATCAAATCTTAGGGCCAACCCAAATGAAAAAATTAAATATTTTGATTCTAGATTGAACAAATTGTCGAATAAATTTCCAGACACTTCCAGACCAAGAATTGATGTACAAATTGAATGACATATTTCTTCTCTTCCTTCAAATATTGCTATGTTCTTAGATAGATAAAATAAAACAATATTTCTTGATAACATAAAGGAAGATCTATCTGTGGAAAAAGGAATCCTAGCTCTTGAGAAGAAATTTCCCTTGAGGAAAGAGAACAGACCAAGAAGGTCTGTTTTAAAGATGAATCCAAGAAGAAATCCCTCAAAGATCCTTTCGACTTGGAAGGATTACAAAAGGTTCTAAAGACAATGTCTAACAGAATGGTAGAGATTAAGAAGAAAGTTGTTGAATCTTCAAAAAATTCCTTTCGACCTTTTAAAAGGAAATAGCCATCAAAGTCACAACCACCTGCCATTATATCAAATGCAGAATTTGACCAAGATGATGAACAGGGGGAATCAACCTTATCTGTTGAAGAATCCCAAGAATAAGAATTAGCGGAAGCTCATATTTTATGGGATTTCATTCTAACTACCTCATAAAATGAAGAAGAAGAAGTCTTACCAGTAAATACTAGAAGCAAGGGACTTGCTGATACCATTCCAGCAAATAAAAAATATAAGTCCCATGCTCCTCCTACTAAAGACAAAGGTATCGTTAAGAAGTCTTCTACTTGTCCTTCATATTTTCTTCCACCTACTTCCAAATATCCTTCTTCATCTAAGACTTTGATAAACTATGATAGTATGGAGTATAATATTGTGGAAGACATGAAAAAGTTCAAAGCCAACATTTCCCTTTATGAGGTTAGTAAATTAAAACAACATCAGAAGCATTTACTTAAAGAATTGAATGCAGTTCCTACATATCCATTGCCTACTTCTATCATTGCAAAAGCCTCGAAAGGGAAAGGAAAACCTCCTAATATCTCTTTAGATAAAACTGACCCATCAAATTCTATTCTAATTGGAGATAGATCAAATTCCCATACTCCATTTTTATTGGCTTTTGAGATTTTTAACAAGAATGTTGACAACTGTTTAGTAGATTTTGGTGCATCATCAAATGTCATGCCTTATGCGGTGTGCCTTAAGTTAAATATTTCACCACAAAAATCTATTGTTCAGATTGTTCAATTAGAGTGCACCAAAGTCAAAGTTTTGGGAGAAATGAATTATGTGTTAATCATGTTATCATCCAATTTAAAGGTTTGTCAAATAATAGATATACTAGTTGTAGACATTCCTGACTTCTATGGTCTTATTCTAAGTAGATACTGGTCTAAAAAACTAAATGGTTAGTTTGCAACTCATTGGTCACTCATGTGGCTTCCCTACAATAGAAAATCCAAGCAAATTCATGTTGATAGGGAGAAACATATGAAATATTTAGTGACTGATTTTGATGAGGAAAATGAACCAGTAGTATTTACAAACAACATTATTGGAAGTTACCCTTTTAAATCTTTCTTTAACAATTTTCAAGCACAAAAACATCCCTTTTCAGTTGATTCTGTTTCATCTCAAATTGAATATTTTTCCCAAACAGATTCATCTGAGTGTATTAATATTGTAGAAAACCTTGTAAATAAGAATGACAGTTTATTTTGGACTCTTTATTTTGATGGATCAAAATCTAATGAGGGTGTAGGAACTCGTTGCATCTAAGTAAACCCTAATGGAGAAAAAACTATGTTGGTTTGCATATTGGAATTTGACTATACCAATAACGTTGTTGAATATGAAGCATTGGTACAAGGCTTACAGAAAGCCATTATTCTTGATATCAAATACCTTAAAGTTTTTGGTGACTCATAGACTGTAATCAAACAGGTTATAAACAACATCCATTTTGTTTCTAGTCACCTTAAGCATTACCAATCTTTGATACAATACCTCATTTCTCATTTCACTACATTCAATATAGCTCTTATCCCAAGAATGCAGAATGCTAGTGCTGACCTCCTAGAAAATGTTGCTTCTAAACTCATTCCACCTTAGGATTTTAGTCCTGATTTATTTTCAATTGAATTCTTTTTTTGCCCCTCCATTCCAGACAACATAACTAATTGGCATGTTTTTTATTATGATAGTGACATCCTGATTTTTCTAACATCCAAAGGGTCTTACTCTAATCGGGTCATTGATGAAGATGAGCATGAAAAGATGCAAAGAAAGTCTTATGAGGAAAATAATTTGCCTAAACATGTATTGGAAGACTTATATGATCTGAAATATAGATTCAAAAGGGTTACTAGTTGCAAAATTCAGAGCTCTACTTTAAGGTTTGAATTGGTTAATTTAGGATATGATCATAAGCCTTAAAACATTAATTTAGGCCTTGGACTGTCACCAGATGAGAGATCTCACTTCATTCATTTGTTGAAAAATACAAGGATGTATTTTCATGGAATTATGATGATCTAAAAACTTATGAAACATCCATAATTCAACACACCATTCCTATGCTACCAGATGTCAATCCAATTCAACAAAAGCTAAGGAAGAGTCACCCTAACTTGGAAGCCTAGATTAAGACTGAATTGATAAAACTTCTCAAGGCCAAAATCATTTTCCCAGTCAGACATTCCAAGAGAGTCTCAAATCTTGTGCCAGCTAGAAAGAAGAATGGATATTCGTATTTTTATGGATTTTGGAAATTTAAATAAAGCTTGTGAAAATGATAACTTTCCTTTGCCTCGAATCGAACACATTTTATAATCTATTGTTGGTTCTGAGCTAATGTCTTTCTTAGATGGTCTTTTAGGTTATAATTAGATCCTTGTACATCTAGATGATAGACTAAAGACCACATTCAGTACCAAGTGGGGAACGTATGCTTATCAAAAAATGCCTTTTGGGATGATTAATGCTGGAGCTACTTACCAAAGAGCCATGGACATTGTTTTCAGAGGTTTGATCAATAAGAAAGTTGTAGTGTATTTAGATGACATTACAATTTATTCTAAACACAAGAGTAATCATTTACATGATTTAAAACAAATATTTGAAACATGTAAAAAAATTGGAATTTCCTTAAATCCTAAAAAGTCATTTTTTTCCCTTAGCAAAGGTAAGATTCTAGGTTTTATTGTGTCTAAAGAAGTAATCTGCATAGATCTAGATAGAATCAAGGCGATATCTGAAATCCCCTTACCACACAACAAAAAATCCATGCAATCTTTTCTTGGGTGTATTAATTTTGTTAAACAATTTGTCCCAGATTTCTCTCAAATTTTATTACCCTTATAGACTATGATCAAGAAGAAGTCAATTTTCAAATGGGGACTGAACGAAATAAAAGAATTTGAGCCAATAAAACAAGGAATCATAGATGCTCCTTCGTTATCAACTCCTAATTTTACTAAACAATTTGTTCTTTATACTTTTGCTTCTGAATAATCCTATGTAGCAGTGTTGACATAACCTAATGAACAACAAGTTGAAGCTCCAATTTCCTTCTTTAGTTCCAATTTACAAGGACCTGAGCTAAATTATTCAGAGGTTGATAGGAAATCCTTTGTAGTTTTTAAGGCCATAAAACATTTTAGGCCTTTCCTCTTAAAAGCACATACAAAGGTAATTGTTCCTTTCCCTACAGTGAGAGAATTTCTTATCCAGAAGGAATTAGTAGAGAAAAGGGAAAAATGGGTTACTTTCCTGCAAGAATATGACATAGAAATTAAACCATTGAAAATAGTAAGGGGTCAAGGTTTTTGCAGATTAATTGCTAGAGCTTATGGCACTTTGGCTAATGAAGATTTAGGTAATAATGTTCAAATCACAGAGGTATGCCCCATTGACATTGAATCTCAATATGTTGATTTAATATTTTATTTTTAAAAAAGTTATTCTCCATTGGAACTAAATTACAAAAATACAAGGGCTCTCATACTTAAAGCTAATCAATATCATCTTGTCAATCAAGTCTTATTTAGAGGAAATTATGATTATGTTTTGTTAAGATGTCTAGAACAATCTGAAGCATAAAAAGTTTTGCAAGAGATACATGATGGACCAGCTAGTGGACTCTATGGTGGGGACACCACTGCTCATAAGATTCTGTATGTTGGATACTATTGGCCGACTCTATTTAAGGACACCCATTCCTATGTCAAAAAATTCCAATTCTACTAGACTACTTCAGGAAGACAAAAGAAACTAGCCTTACCTTTCGAGTCAATTAACATTGAGCAACCTTTTGAGCAATGGGGACTAGACATAATAGGTGAGATTCTTCCTAACTCTTCTAAGAAACATAAATACATCTTGACTGCTATGAATTATTTCACCAAATGCGTGGAAGACATACCTCTAAAGGTGGCGAATTCTAAAAAAATTATTGAATTTATCGATCAATTTATTATTACCATGTTTGGTCTTCCTTATGCCCTTATGTTTGATAATGCATCTTATTTTTCCAGAAATACCATAATTGAATTTCATCTTAAACAAACGTTTTAAACTCATATATTCTGCAAATTATTACCCTCAAGGAAATGGCTTCGTAGAGTCTACTAATAAAAATCTCATTAGGATAATCAAGCGAACAATTGACCAAAATCAAAGAAATTGGCACAAAGCTCTAGTTTTTGCTTTATGGGCTAACAAAATCACTTATAAGGTCTCTATAGGCACTTATTGTTTTTAATTAGTGTATGGAAAAGAGGTTATCCTACCTCCTAGTTCTTCCTTCACTAGCCCTAGTACAATCCATTGAAGAAAAACATTCATTTGATTTGCAATTAAGTATGTCTAAAATTATTAAGCTAGAAGAAGAGAGAGATAGATATAAAGAAGATCATGCTCACCATCATCAATTGGTCAAATTCTCATTTGATGCAAGTTCAATTAATAACAAAATTTTTGAAATTGGTGACTTAGTTCTTAAATGGGACAAAACCCATGAAGAAAAAGGAAAACACACAAAGTTCCAAAAGTTAGGGCTAGGCCCATTTCAGATCATTGAGAAACTAGGCCCATCAACCTTTATCCTTCAAGGTTTACAAGGAAAGAGGCACGTTCTTCCAGTTAATGGGATAGTTTAGAAAAAATATTTTTCTTAAGGATATTTATCCTCTTGTAAATATGTAAATAATCACATGTATATATTAATCTTTTTAGCATTAATAATGATTAAGTAATGCACTTTTGACTTCATATTGGGGTCTCTCGTCATTTACATGAAATGTGACTATTTAAAGGAGAATTATTGGAAAGTAAATTATAACATTGAAGTTTAGTCTCTGAAATATTTATATCCATTAAGTTGTAAATATTTCATAACTTAAAACTTTAAAAAATCGAGTTTTCCTATGAGTGGTAATGAAAAGTTTTCTTTAAAAAGTGAAGATTATTTTGAATTTTGAGCATCTTTTGGCTTCAATCATCATCCATGACTCTTAAGGAGCGAATATACCTCCCCATCCACTAATTTAAAAAAAAAAATAGAGTGTAATTCAAAAATATATAAAACTTGAAAGATATGAGGTCTCATCATGAGACCTTTTACCATGATCATAGGAAACCAATGGTATTGACATTATCATGATTGGTCACCAAACTAGGTGTTGAGTCTTGAAAATGTCATTCATTTCCATTACACTTTCACTATTATGTCCATTATATCACCTCCATTTC